>NQII01008613.1:415-38884 GCA_002778355.1 Clitarchus hookeri | reverse complement strand
GTCTGCTGTTTTGTTCTGGTTTACCAGTTTCAGCACTCCGTTCTGTCCGTGCGGAAATAATTGAAGGCGCCCCACAGTTCTGCGTCCCTGTAGTTCTCCTGCCCGGCTGCTATTATTTCCGCCCGCTATTCCAAAAGCTCTCAGGGTTTNTCAGTTCTGCGTCCCTGTAGTTCTCCTGCCCGGCTGCTATTATTTCCGCCCGCTATTCCAAAAGCTCTCAGGGTTTCATATTGTGGTCCACAGCCTGGGACAAATCGCAGCCTGGCGTGGTCATAAATACGTCTCGGCGTTCCTGCCTGCTCGCGGAGGCTGGAGTCTGTCCCTCTATTCCGGCTGGAGGTTTGTTGTTTGGTTCAGCGTTGTGGGAATACTTTAAGATCTCCCCCTGGCCGCTGCTGCACTCGTGTTCTTCCCGCTGTCACCTGATAACCGTGACACTATTCTCCCGCATGTCCGTCCCCAACCGTTCTCAATGTTTATGGCTGTGGCTGGCCGGGGGTGAGCGCGGCCGTGGGTGTAGGGTGCGTCCCCTGGCAATATCGGGGGGGGGGGCAGCTGCCTCCGCCTTCCCATGCAAATGGTCGTCTTGCAGTGCCGATCTGGCGCCGTTCTCCTTCGTCACGGCTGCCTAAATCCTGACTGACGTCCTCCACCTGTGAGCTTCGCTAGAGCTTGAGTACGGACGGATAACATATAGGGACGCCGCAGGCGTCACCGTATTACAGTCACTGCAGGTGCAATGACACAAAATACAATAATTGTGGTGACCAACACTACATTAAAGTTAAAATGCACTAAAATTTACTGCTCTACTACTGTTGTATCCCAGAAAGCTATGTTGATGGGATATGATAAATTCCATATTAATTTTTGCTTATTTTAGACATAGCTTGTGTTTTGTTTTATTATGTATATTAATTTTATTACACATGCCATCTGTAGTCAGAAAACTTAAAATCATGGCAGCGGGCAGACCACCAACCAGCAGAAGTACTATTTAGTAAACAAACAGTATGTGTATTTGTCCGAGGTCCAGTGACCCCGGCACCAGCGGATTGTATGGCAGAGTTATGTCTCCCACACGCCCGACCAGGCACGTAGCTCTATATGCTTAAGTGGCAATCGTACTTGTCTACATGATCACGATTACTGAAGTGGTTCAGAAGACAGAGGTTACCCTCAGCCACAGCTGGGCTGCCTCCCTGAGGCCAATAAACTGACCTTGACCCTGTCTAAGGGAGGGGGGAGAATGATCGTCACATAGAAACGAGAATAATTAGGCCAGTGCCTGCTTGCCGGGGATCAGATGGATGTTAGCTGTGATGCTGAACACTTGAACTACGAGTGATTAAATCTTCTGTATCTGTAAATCTTAAAATTTTATCTCCTTCACCAAAGAGAACCCACTCGGTGTAGCAGATGAGTCAGATGGCAAAATAACTGTCACTTCACTTTGACTAGGTTTCCACTCGAATATATGCATAATAGTTGAATAACAATTATAGTCGAGCGACTTCATCTCCATATACCCTAGCGGGCGTAACACTACGATTAGATGTTCACACCACTAATTATTTTCATAATTTCTAATTGTTAATAGCACAAAATGTGCTGTTTTTATTTTATCTGTCTTTATATTAACCAAACATATTCATTGTCTTTTAAATATATGGCATTTATTTGTATGCATTAATGTAATAATTAAAAATTATCAAACATTTTTTTACTAAAACATACTTGCTTACTAAGAACAATACCAAAAACGAGGTAAGTGTTTCTTCATTAAAGCTTCAATGAACGGGCTAGGTACTCGAGCAATGTTTTTCGGCAGCGTAAGTTATATGGTGTCTCCTGGTAAGTCCCTATCTGTCAAATATGCTAGTATTGGCTTCATAATACATACCTCCTTTCCACCCATCCAGAGTGGATAGCAATATCCTTATAACAAATTCCCTGACTTTCCCAGGTATCCTGTTACATTTCCTTGACCCGACCAACATTAACAACAAAATTAGAAATATTTTTGTTATTTCCTAAAAAATATCACAATTTGTTATGGGTAGCATCAATAGCATTTCTAGGGATGTTTTTCTATTCAGTAACAAATTTTTACATAATAATACAAAAAATATAAACAAAGATGGCACATGGAAAAGGTGACATGTAGGTTTAAATACTAGCTTTCTCAGGGAAAGAAACTAAGTCATGATACAAAGACAAGAGAGAATACAATGTATCAATTTAATGAGAACCACCAAGTGTCCAAATTACTACCAATTTCAGCAAATATTTTATTTTCAACTATAATAATTTTTTACTATGCCAATGCTTACTGTATCAACAAAGAAAGTTCAGCCAAGAAAATATGTATAATAATACTAGTTATGATTACACATAGAGCAAAAACTGCTCCAAAGCTTATTTTAAAGCTTCTTACAAAGGTGAGATAAACTATCTGGGAGCAACCCCGCCAGGAATCGAACATGGGAAACATAATTAGGACATTAGGATGTGTAATAGCCTCCAAAAAGATGAATATCTAAATGTAGTGTATGCACACCCCAAAAGTGGATGTGTTGTAGTGTTCAGAATGGCCACACTCCAGGAATTCACAAATCCCAGGTTTTTCAAGGACGTCTAAGCCAATGTTAAAAATTTGTTTTACATTAATACTAGTGATTTACTAAGGGCCACATTTTACTTTTAAATAAGGACCAATACTAGTACTAGGATACATATAAAAATTGTCTGCAAATAAAATGTTAAGAATTGACACAAAACATCACAGTTTCTGTAGGGAAAAAGAATTGACAAATGAATAAAATACTGTAGAGAAATACATTATAATCCTCGCAGCATTTAAAAGAATGGTAAATTGTTAAAAGTGTGAGAAAATAAAAAAATGAAAACGTTATACAATTTAAACTAATGTTAAAAGTTCGAATTCTCACCATGCTTATTGGTGCGGCATGTCTGTCTCTTAATTCCTCAAGTCCGTCTTGACCACAGTACACAATCTCGAGTTATATTAATTTGCAAACTTGGTAACCACGAAAGAAACTGAATACATCTAATAAACCAACACAAAAAGAAATAAAGTCACTTGTCCAAACAATCTATGGAGATTTGAATTTCTGCCAAGATTTTTATTCATTTCAGTGGTCTGAAAACAACTGCAACAAGACAAGCACCAAAACTAATCCCAGCCACACTTTGAAGTAATTTTGTCGAATCTCAGATCACAATATCCTAGTCACAAACATGTTAAAACATAGACCTACATACTATTTATTTCTGCAAAGACTTTTTCTGCTCTTCAACTGCAGGTACTTCCTTTGCTGCATCACTCAGTAATTTGGCTTTCTTAATTCCAAGAGCTTTTCTTTTACATTTACACGTTTCCTACGGTGGCATATGGCAGTTGAAACTCATTTTAAGCAAGGCTTGCTGATTAATGATAGAACTTGCTCTCTAAGTAAAAACAATTATTTTTAATTTTGGTACTGGCACAACAGGGATAAGAACTCCTGTGCGTTCAACAGCATGATAAAACTCCTCCGACATGCAGTTTATCTCTGTTCCACTGTCTAAAATAGCAGTGCATGGAACACTGTGAACTAACACCTCTAACTCAGGGCAAAGAGGTTCGTAAAAGCTACTTTCTGCTTCAGTGCAGTCATCCAATAAAAATGTATTCGTTTTCTCTTAAAGTTATGGTACAAACTCAATGATTTGCTGGCTGACATTCACCTGGCACCCTACACAACAATTCAAGGCCCAATGTTCAAGTGCCTCCTATATCAACCCCATCTAGTTTGACTTTTCTCTTATGTAGCGGCGAATCTTCGCTATGGTGTCACGAAGTCGACTCTGAATTTTCATTAGAACAGAATGCTGAAACATCAGGGGGTAAATTTTGCCTCTCCATTCTGATTAGGGGTTGATAGTTCACTATCTTGACGCCTCCTACTGCAGGGACTTTCTAACCAATCATTCTAATGTTCGTGTATTAAATTTTTTTTCCTTTCAGGTGTACGCTCATCATATAGCTGTTTATTATGATACCGCTTGGGAAACTGTTCATCAGAGGAATGATCAGATTTGACACGCTTATCCTTGCGATTACGATTTTGTCCGTAATACCAGGGTTGTATTCTCTTATAATGCAATTTGGGACGAACATCATGCTGCAAATATTTGGTATTTTGATTATCCACTCAACTGTAAGTCTGTTTATGGTACTTGGTTAATTCATTAGGTGGGTAGTCTGTGGTCAGCATGCCTACTCGGTACTGATTTTGTACTCGTGGAGGACTACCGTTTCCATGTGGAGCTGTGCTATGGCGTGTCTTTAGCATACTATCCAACCCCGCATACCGCACTATTTCCTCCCAGAAATCCTGTATCGAGGAGAAGGGATGTCCTGACCAATGAAGTCTGTATCTAAAAGGTAACTGTGTCAACACCATACTTACGAACTCTTCGTCCGACATCTGTGGTGTTAAACATCTAGTTCTATCATATAATAAGGTGATGTGTTCTAAAGAATTATTTCTGTTAGGAAAATTTTTTTCACAATGCAACTGAGCACGAAGCAGTCCTTGAACTTTTTTATTCCAAAATTTCTGCTCAAATGATATTTTGAACTCCTAATAATTGTCTATTCTGTCTCGTTCTAACTCCCATCAGTGAAATTTACTGTCTTTGAGGGCGAAATCCATATAAGGAAGAGCCTCCCCGGACTCTATCCTACCCACCTGCAAATATTTTTCAAATTTTTTCAAGAAACATTGGATTTTCTAATTTACAACCTTGAAACTTAGGAAGTTCCTCTAATATAATGGTCTTGATTGGTGGGAAACATCCATAAATTGAAATCCAGCTTGTGGTACGATAGCACTAGGAAAATTCAGTGGCGAGCTCGAAGAATCATCATGTTCGAGTCTCAATGACTGGATAGTGGACTCTATGCACCCATTTTTCAAACGCCATAATCGATTCATTGTTAGGATCGCCAATCGGAGTTACATTAGTAACTACGTTTTGAATTTGAGCTACAGTCTCTCTGAGCTCACTAAACTCTGAGTCAGTGTACGAATATATGCTACTTCAAAAATTCCAGCACTACAATTAATATGGCTAGTAACTTGTTCAAACCTCGGCAATACATCACTCATGACTTCTGCAATAACCGACTCACGACAAGCTGATAAGTGAAGTTGAAACTCAGTACGCAAGGTTTGCATATCCTCACACAGTATTTTCGCCGACACCTACTGACTGGCCTCCATCTTACTGAGTTGGTCTTTCAACTGCCACGTAGATTCAATTTGACTAGTCTCTAATTTACTAAGCTTTTCCATTGATTCAGTTTGGGTAGGCTCTAATTTACCCTCTACAGTGGAACCTCTATGTATTGAACTTGGATGGATTGAAATCCCGCATCCACGGAACATATTCTGTGGTCCCATTTTTTATTTATCTGCATTTCAAGACCACATTAATTGAAAAACCACATGTATTGAAGTTTTTTGTCAGTCCCATGAGAAATGATTGATAGAGAATCCACTGTAATTTATTGATCTTTTACATTGATTCAGTTTGGCTAACCTTTAGCCTCTGTAGAATAGCAACAATTACGCACAACGGGTCTTGGGTGAGCATGTGCTATGCTACGTTATGCACAACACTGTTGTCATTTAATTAGTGTCTGGGGTATTGCTTATTTGACTACTTAACTGACTCGTTAAATTGATTGACTGTATGCCTGCAGCATGGCTATATTGATTTGTAGTGTTATCAAAGCCACAAAAATTATTGTGACTAGAATGATTTGGATTGTTACTCTTTGGTGTGCGGTTAACTGAATTGACTGCACTGAAAACGTAATTATCCTTGGGATTATTCTCCACAGTGCCTGTGCTTACTATATCTAAGCCAGCTAATAAATTTTCAAATAGTAAAATTTCCTTTATTGCTCCAAACAATAAAATCTGACCTAATGTAAGAATATCTAATTTATTGCAATAATTTCTGCTTGCAAAATCTGCTGCCCTACATATTGGGCTCCCCTTTTTACCTCTCTGTAACGTTAACTACACAACACTACCCCGTCTTTTTTTATCTTGCAGAGAAATTGTTAGCAGAACTGTCACTATTTTGTCAAGAAAACTTGGAGCAATGAAATAAAATAAAAATTACTCGCAGTATTTACACGCTTCAAGGCAGGAATGATTAGGGCACATAAATTTAACTGAATATTGAAATTATAAATATTAATGCCTTTGTTTTTTTAACAGAAACATTTTAAAATCCTAAATAATTCAAACAGTCCCCCATTGCCATTTAACAGTTCCAAAGATAATATCCACTGCAAGCAGCACTCCGGAGTCTAGAAGCGATGTGGCGACATCGACGTGGAAGGCAGTCACTCCGCTACTGAGGAGTCGAGTGACTGAGAAAACGCTCGCATCATGTGCAGTCACTATATATATATATATATATATAACAATATGTATAGCTCATCTGCGAATTAATTCAAGGCTTTCCCTTGTTGCAATGCACTCATCAAATAGCGGTTTTACTCAATAAACAGATTAATTGTTGACAGTAACTTACAGAAATTGCAATACCGTAGCTCATTTGAATTTATACTTCGATACTTTTTGCAATCTTTAGTGTGTGCAGTACATAATTAAATGCTGAAAATGTTAATTGAAATGTACAGTATTTTTGTAAACCAGTGCTGATAAAGCAGCACCAATCCTAGATAATAATTTCTACCAACTCTGAACAATACATTTTACCAGTGTGATGCATTAATTTAGCACAGCTTGCGCCACAAATGAATATATAAATTTACAGCCAGAAGAAAAGTATCGACAGGAACATATCACTCTAGCAAAATCCTTGTTCACAAAAATGGCAAAAATTGCTGCCTGGGATTGTCAGAACTTGTTAATTATACTTATGTTTAGCATTTATTTACGTCAGACACCCTCTTAATTAAGTCGTGGAAAAGTGTATGAAATTCACCAAATCATTTTCTTTAATTAATTGCATACACCCACTCTTTTGTACATCCCTCCTCACTTCCTCTTCAAAAGATGAATAAGACAAACTCATGGCACACAGTATAGAAATAACCCCAAGCATTGACACACCAGGGCAGACGGGCCAGTGGTGGGGTGCCAGCCGGGAAAATTTGTGCTGATGCAGTGCACGGACTGGCCTCCAGCATTGTACCATTGCAGATTCAAAAATGTTTCAAGGCTTCTCCACTGAGCCTGCTTGTTTGCCTACTGTAGTGCAGTGCTGGCTTCACACATTGTCCAGGTCAGTATGCACATGCAGGGGCTGTTCATGACATTTCAAATATTGTTCTACTTGCAAGAACAAGGCACTGCAGGCTGCACATACACACACTTTTCACAGCAGAGCTCTTTACTTAGTATTTGGTGCAATACATTTTAATAAATTATATGCTGTGCCACTATTAAAATCTGTAGGCCAAATTCTCATAACTGAAATTTTAATATAATATTTTGATTGAAGAGTACAGAAATATTACTGTAGTTAGGTATTCTATATCATCAACATTACAGATATTATTATATTTAAACTGACCATACTGACATTAACCATTGCAAAAATCAAAACACTGCATAAATAAATGCAGTCCAACACACAATTACAAGATTTTCACAGATGATGCATTAACGGAACAGTAGATACATCGGAGAGTTACAGAACTGGGAGTGAACAGGGGGGGTGAGGGAGTATGAGTGTATGTTCTGTTGCATTAGGGAAAAAGAATTACCTGTGCTGAAATTTTATGCAAAGCATGTATTGCTGATCAGTATCTTATCATGCTTCTGTTACTAACCCAGATATAGTTGTAAAACTTACAGAACTTGCATAACTAATAAGTAGGTTATAGTTGAAAAGATTACTGTAAATCATTTTGCAAACCATGACTAGAATGAGGTGTTGCACTTCTTGAAACACAGGTGAAGGAACGGAACAACAGTAGATCTCCAGGGATAATATCAATGATGCAGAATTAACTGCTCAATCACTTCTTGTTGTTCATGTTCACTTTTTAAAAGAGACTGATGCTGCACTCTCAGCCTCTCGAGCTCCATTGTCTTCTCAATAATACAAGCCTGCCAACATGAAAAACATTTTACATTAAAGAAAGGCATGCTGGCAGGTATTTTCACTGACAATTATTATATCTTTGTTCTGATCTGCTTGGTCACAATGGGTCCTGTATGCAATGGGTCCATGCAAGGAGTGCTATTATAAGACAGTTGGTGGTGACCAGGATCCACGCCTGGGCCACTGGCTTGCCAAGCAAGGTCATTCCATATGAAATCACAATTTTAAAAATAGAAGCTGCACCATTTTTGATTTTGATAAAAATTTCTTCCTGTATTACCCTATCCTTAAGGTGAAAGAAAAACAATTTAGACTTTTACCTAGAAGTGGATATAGGCAGCCATTTTTCATACACACTGCAAGCAAATTTCACAGATTTTAAAGGTTTACACAACTAGCCATAATTTTATATAATAAGTCCCCTATTGAGGAGTTTTTAGTGTAATTTAAAAGCTTTCATAAAATACTATTACAATGTATATTTACATTATAAAATATATTTTGTATTTTCAAGATGGTGGCCATCTGCTTTCAGCATTTAGATGACTCTTTTACCCCACTTTATACCCCCTCCTGCTTCACCAAAGTTGCATTTAGAGTCCTGATCTTTTGTGTACTTAGTGTCTACATGTAGAACAGTGTGCAACATCAAAGTTATCTAGGTTGAAGACTTCCTTACTAGATAAAAATAATCTCCAACTTGGGAAATAATGAAAATTTGCTGTTTTCGAAGCTAAAAAAAGGTACTTGGGGATGAAATAAAAATTTGAGTTTTCTTTATGAAAGATACTCTGAATGAATAGCTACAGGGCACAAGTTGTCCCATTCTGTTATCTTCACCCCCTTTGAATACACTGACCTTTGAAAAAACAAGAGAGTAATTTTTTTAATTTAATCTATTGTGTATTATATAATCCCACTTCATTCTGAATGTGATTAATTAAAGTGTGTCAAAGGAATGCAAATGTGAATTACCTTTGCTTTAGTTGAAGTGTATGCCAATATAAGTTTTTCTCATGCTCGCAAGTAACGTCAAAACATCAAAAACAGCTTTACGCTTAACAAATACCTAATCACTCCACAAGTTAATTCATTCTAGTTGTAGTACCAGTCAATTAAATTTTACTGCTATGTCTACATTTTAGTCTTCTTCTTATACATTCACAATTCAATTTTCACTCTAATTTACAGTCACTGTTTATACACTTATACTAATATTTACCAATTTACAAACTCGCATGTTTATGCAGCAATGTTACTGTGCAGTATGTGCCATTCTCTATATGAAAATGATTACATTTCACTCAGTTTGTTGCTTATGTTATGTGTTCTTCCATTGTAAGTTACTAACTCAAGTGGTGACAAAGTTCTTAAAATATTCACTTATTTCACCCATACCAATTCCTTTGTAAGTTTGAAGTTAGTGCTTGGGCCTTTAGGATGAAAAAATATGACCTCATACTCTTCTTCTCCTTCCACAGTTTCTTAGCCTGTAGCAATTCCAATCCACCAGTTACCATCATAAATAAAACACACATAATAGTTCTGGTGTGGCAAAACAGCTTGTTGTGGTTTGGTGATGGGTACTACCACATAGTTCTGTGGTGATGAGTATTGGTAGAAAGGAAGATTATCTCCATCTACTAAACAAAACCACAATTTATTTTTATTTATTTATAAAGTTGTAAAATTGTGAATTTTTCAATTTAATAACATTGCACCATCCAAACCCAATGTTAATGACATTCAGAAATAAGTAAGATTATATGCAAAACAGATTAAATTTAAAAATCAACTTTTTTCTCTCTCAAAAGGTCTATGTACTCAACAGCTCTGAAAATAACAGAATGGGACAACTTGTGCTCTATAGTTATTCATCAAGAGTATCTTTCATATAAAACTCAAATGTCTAGTAAGGAAGCCTTCAACCTAGATAACTTTGATGTTGCACACTGTTCTACATGTAGACACTAAGTACACAAAAGATCAGGACTCTAAATGCAACTTTGGTGAAGCAGGAGGGGGTATAAAGTGGGGTAAAAGAGTCATCTAAATGCTGAAAGCAGATGGCCACCATCTTGAAAATACAAAATATATTTTATAATGTAAATATACATTGTAATAGTATTTTATGAAAGCTTTTAAATTACACCAAAAACTCCACAATAGGTGACTTATTAAAAAAATTACAGCTAGTTTCATAAACCTCTGAAATTTATGAAATTTGCTTGAAGTGTGTATGAAAAATGGCTGCCATCATCCACTTGTAGGTACAAATCTAAATTAATGTTTTTCTTTCACCTTGAGAATAGGGTAACATAAGAACAAATTTTTATCAAAATAAAAAATGGTGCAGCTTCAACCCCTTGATGATTTCACATGGAATGACCCAGCAGGAAGCTAACAGGGTGTGTGCAGCAGTGGCGGTGGGTTGCAAGTTAGTACCACTGCAGCAGTTCAGAGCGGCATGACAGCAAAGATTGGTGGCCCTGTCCATGGGAGGAGACGCACAGGTAAAAAGTTTCCCAGTGAGCGCTGACTCTGTAAGAGAGAGACAAACTTCCCCAGCTGCTGTGGACTCCAGCTGTCGGAGAGAGATAGCGGAGTCTTGGGTTCTCCTGGCCGCGTGGACACCCTTCTACTCACCTCTTGCCCACCGTGACAGAGTATATAAGGCGGAATGACTGAAGTCTTGCAAATTAGATAGTCTAGAGCCAGCACTCTGTGCAGTTGGACTAGGCAACAGTTACGCAAATTGTACAAATTGCTGTTCAGCAGTCAGAGAGTTTAGTTGGTTTTGTGATTCCTTCTTCTTCTATAGATAAGCATTTGCAGCCTGTTCCGGCGCCCATTTAGCTAGGGGTCTTCCTAAATCTAATTTTCCTCTTGGTCGGTATCACATTGCTAAAGCTGGTAGTCTGCTTTCTGGCATTCTTCTTAAATGTTCACACCACTTCTTGTTTTTCTTCAGCTTGTCAAGCATCAGTTCTTTTATGTTCTTATCGTAAATCAGTATTGTTTCTCTTGTCTAAGAGGGTGACCCCTAATGTTGATCTTGTAAATTTCATTTCTGCTGCTTGAATTTCTTGATTTATCTTATTCAGTTATTACTCTAGCTTCATTTCCATAAGTTATAACTGGCACTGCAATAGTATTAAAACTCACGTGTATTTTCTTGTATTATTTTTTAAATGTCTATAAACTTTTCCGCAGATCTTTTGGAAGGTATTTTTTGTCTAGATATATTTGTTTATCGTAAGAAATATAAATATAACATCCTAAATATTTAAAATACTGAACTTGTTCTATTATTGTTTTATTTAATACAATTTTTGTCCTTATAGGATATTTGCCTTTAAACGCCATGGTTTTGGTTTTTTCTGTTGATATTTTAAAACCATATTTTTCTGTTATTTCAGTTGAAATTTAAACAGTTTATGCAACTTATCTTCACTATCTTGAATGATAAATTTATCATCTGCATTTAGGGAATTTATATAAATGTCATCTTTAAGGTGAATTCCTGTGTCAACTAAAGATTTCCATGTTCTGACCATATCAATGTACATATTAAAAAGCATCAGCGATATACTTCAGACCTGTCTCATGCCTTTATTTGTGGGAATTTCTTCTGTCAGTTTTCTTCCTACATCCAGTTTTACTGAGGTGTTTTAATTTAAACTTGGTAATTATTAAGAATCACGGCTTTTCCAAAAATATGGGAAAATAATATATACCTGAAAATGGTGTATATGGTCATTACTAACACTGAATAGGGGTTTCATGGGGGCTTCACCGTAATTTGCAATATATACCATGAAATGTGATAGTGAGGAGGGCTATGAAGATTGAGGTGTTTTTGCAATAAAACACAAACAATTTATGTTAAATATATTTGTATTGGGTTGCTAAATCATGTTAAATGCGAGAATGCCTTTGGAAACCAAACCTTAATTTACAAAACGTTATCCACAGGGTATGTTTTTGCCGATGTGATAAGGTTATACAGTTATAAATCACAGTAATCAAGCAATATTGGAATATCATTAAATTCTGTTGAATTTTGCATGGTTTACTTTCTGATATTCAAGAGATAAGTGTACTACATAACGTACAAGTAGTAGAAAAAAATATATAAAGTATATCGTACAAAAAATGTTCTCATGTGTTGTTTACGTGCAGTTTGTGTATATTGCCATAACATATTTGTTGAACAACAATGCACAGACACAGGAAACAAATGTGCATCAATTTTGATCTTCCAGTTAAATTTTAGCTATTTCATGTGACCGTTGTATGCTGGTAGTGTGCAGAAGTTCAAAAAACTAGTGAATTTGACAGTCTCCAGGTTAGTGATTTATAAGTGCTTTCAATGTGACGTGTTAAATCCAATTATTGTGCAGAAATACGAGCGTTTCTTTGAAATTGTTTCCATGTAAAGTGTTAAAATATATTTATTGTGCGGAAATATGAATGTGTGTGTAGATCAGAAATATTTCATAGAAGTTAACGTGTCCTGTACGTGTTATCAGAAATACATCACCAAGGAGCTATGTTAGCAGCTTACATGGGTGAGTAAGGTAAATAATAGTAGGATTTTAGCATGGAAAGTGTAGGGTAGTGAATTGGACTGTGTAGTATTGCATGTTACTGTGGGAATTTAAGGGCTTACATACTGCTGCCGCCAGTCATGTCAAATGCACAAGATCTAACCAAATTAAACCTAACTTCATGATAGGTGAATCACAGGGGGTGGATGAACCGACGTGTGCTTCCTTATTATACTTCTCTAAAACTGTCACTTGCCTGCACACTCTTCCCCCTGAAATCACATATTGTGAAGTTAGATTTAGTTAGGTTAACATGGTTAAGAAACCCAAATAACTTGTAATTTACACAAATTTTACCTCAAAATTTCTTTGTTCTATTTAGTAGTGCATCTAGCAAATCTTCTAAACTAATACTATCTACTTCCGTGTATGATTTGTTATATATGATTTCTGATTCACCTTCTTTATACCATAATTGTTTGTAATGTTTCATCCAGCCTAGCTCTTCTACTGCTTTATCTCAACATTTTTTCTTTCATTCTTATTCAGTGTTTTCATCACTTTATAGGTTGGTAACTGTCCACCATACAGATCATGTTCTATATATCCTATAAATCTTTCCCATGAATCTACATACGCTTTCTTAACCATTGTTTTGATAACATTTCTTGCTTCTCTGTACTCTTCTCTATTTTCTTTCGTTGGATTATTTAGATGACTTTATATATTTTATATTCATCTTTTACACATTCTTCTAGTTTGTTTGTCCATATCTTTAATCCTCTTCTTTTTCTAAACTTCTTATATCCTATTACTTCCATTGCAATTTGTTGTATTATTTATTGAATATTTGCTATTTCTCTTCTATAATATTGCTTGTGAAATAAGATTGAATTAGTGTGAGGAAATGCTTTCAGTTTCTAATAAATACACTTTAAATACTTAATTATTCTCTGTTCTGTGCAAAGTATTCTTATTCTTCCATCTTGCTTTCAGTTTTATATGAGAAACAATTAGGAAATGGTCTAATCCTCTATCACATTCTCTTTTTAACTGTGGTGTCTTCTATGTTATTTATTATTTTCTTGATTCCTATTACGTTATCAATAATGGATCTATTTCCTTTAGCTGACCAGGTAAACTTATGAATATCCTTTTTTTAAAAGTGTTTTATATAGTTAATTCATTATAAGTTGCAAATTCAATTAGGTTTTCCTCCGTCTGAATTTTCCTTTTACATTAGCTATATTAACATCATTCACTCTGGCATTCATATCTCCAATCAACAGAATTCCATATTTTCAACTGTGTATAACTAAAACTTTTAAAAGATTTTCATAAAATGGTCCCGTTTCCTCTTTTTTGCCTTCTTCTGGGGGATAAACACCAATTATTACTAGTTAGTCTCTGTCATATTTTAATTTCATCGTTATTATTCTTTCATTTATATACTGACATTCTTTTATTCTGGGTTCCCACATTTTGTCTACGAATATTGAAACTCCTTTGGCTACTTTGTTATTCAGGTCCACCTCACTATAAAACATAGCATAGTTTCCAACATGTTTAGATCCTCTGGTTTTTGTGGACAAGAGAACTATGTTCGGTCCTGACGCTGTCAATTAGGGGGTATGGCAAATTGTATTGCAGCCCCGAAACGCCCCTGTGTCATGCCCATACTTCAGGATGAAGGTGTGCGAACGAATGTGTTTCAGTTGGTAAAAGGGGGAGGACCATTTCCAGATCATCCCTCCTAGGAAGAAAGCTGGTGTGTGTGTGGATGACTTACATGCCACACCCAGTCGTACCCTGACATAGGAAAGTTATCTCTACCTCATCCCAGCACCTACCGCTGCCTATGCCCTGTAGGAAGAGAGGGGACGGTGGCATATGAGGCAGTATCATTCAGAGTGATGAAAGATGCACCGCGCAGTATGGACACCTGGAGTCTCGAACCCGAGATGGTAAGCCTCGCCGCATGTCTGTCGGCCATGACCCCGGTCTACCTGGACCTCACCGAAGTGGGATTCGTGTGTCCTTCACCTAGGGTGGAGGAACCCATTGGGAGCAGCAGATCACTGGAACCACCTGGTGTTAGTCTACAACAGAGAGCCTTGCATGACACAGTTGCTCAGCAGAGGAAGGTCTTCCGATAGGATGTAGATGCCTCCTTTGTCTGTGAGGGGCCACACTGAGAATAGCTTGCATGGCTGTGAGGTATCCCATATACCCACCTCGCTTCCCCTTGATGGGGAAGAACCAGACTCATCCACATCATGAGCAACCTCAATATTATCCCCAGCCCTTTGTGTATGACCCCAACTGCAGCCCCCTAACTCTGTGGTACTGACAAGTGTGGAAGTAGAACCTGGCAGATTACCAAAAAGCTCACTCCCGACTCGACACGACGAGACAACCAAGCCCTTCGTTTGATATACATCACCTGAGAAAAGGGGGTAGAAAAGCCGAGTTAGTTGCAATACAACATTTATGGCACCAACGTGGGGTTTGGTATTGTTAGTTAATAACTTGACCTACAACCCAGCCAACTTCAGAACTGGTTTTTCGAACATTAAAACACATTGAGGATAAGACTTCCAGGAGTCCTGGTAAAAACCTGGTGGCAGCCAAAAGACTAGTCTTGTGTAGGTCCAGTTAAAACGAACAATGACTGACGAAGCCAGATCAGTGGAAGTTGAGGACCGTGGGGAAGGAAATGGAATAATGTAAGGCCACATCGTATCTGGGCCTTGGAGATCATTGCCCAGGCTGTTGAGTACACAAAACGAATAAGGCCCAAGTGGCAGATAAAACAGAATGAACCAGGAATCCCATGTCGACCCCCGGTGTGACTTGCCCATCCCAGAATTCTCAGGAAAAGAGCCAACGAAGTTTACCAGTGCCTGTGAGAAAGTGTTTCAAGGAACAGATCTGCATAGCACTTAGTGGGCGAACACTGCATGCTGACAATGGGCAGGGAAAGCTTGGTGGAAATATAGGAAGAGTTCAAGTAATGACTCCATGAACAATTTGACGAAATAGGCTTAGTGGCTGAACTGACGCACACTCTCTACAGTCAATCACAGAATGAAGGGGAAGAGGCAGTGCTATTTATTAGGTAAAAAATTCAAAGATATTGCTGAGTGCATCCTAATGAAGCAGTATGAAAACACATTTGACTAATCACGGAACCATTGTGATCTGAAATTTTTCCATATCCCTCCACCCCATACACCAGAGGACCTAGTGAGACATGCCAGGGGTACTGAGAGGGCTTGAAAGCCTAAATATTAGACTGTTCCTTCAGTCCCAAAACAGGATGCAAGGGGTTTGTGCGCTGACTTCCTCTCCATCACCCTGTCATGCTGCTCCAGTAGGGCACTGGACATTGGAGACGAGATTGCCCCACATTCGAAGGGACAAAGACCACAGGAAAATAAGGGAGAACGTGGACAGAATTATAAAGGAGGAGATGCAAAATAAGATAAGAGGGAAAAGGGACTGAACCGATGGGAAACAAACAACCCAGGCACGAGAAGAGTCCGGTCAGCCCGAGAACCAAGAACCAGAAGAGACCCCTGGAAAAGTAGAATTCCATTAAGTTAAAAAAAAATGGACACCCAGAATTCTAATGGAAATAGCAGGAAGACAGACACGTACCCTGTTAGACTCTGCGGCCTCAACGAATTTCATTTGTGCAGAAAGACTTAACAGATTGAGGGAAGGCTCGGATTAAGCCAGAAACAGAGAAGTTCAGTGGCCAGCACCATGGTCTTACTGGAGATTAGGGGAAAATAACTGCCAGTACCCATTAGTAACACCATACAGGGCGAGGTGTAATTTATAGTTACGGAAGAACTTCAGGAAGAAGCCCTTCTCGGAATCCCCTGGATGGCCCGCAGCCAGAACAATAAACCATTTATAGGGAGGAAGTATATCAGCTACGGTCAGACAAACAAGTCGAGGAACTTTATGAAATACTCAAATGCTATGCTGATGTGTTTTCATCCAGGAGTCACTAAAGCAGACCTCCACCATCAAACATGAAATCCTGTTGAAAACCAATCAACCAGTTTTGTTGTTAAGGAGAGGTGTAACAGAATATAAAGGCAATACAAGGCAGCTGGTTGACTGTCTTGCACTTGCCAAGTATAAATGTAGTTATATGTACAGTGTAAAAAAAAAAAATAGGCCAACAGTAGAGTAAGTGGTGTGGGGGAACAAAAATGTCAGCTCTTCAAGGGGCCGTGGTGGCTGAGTGGTTGGCCACTCATCAAGATGAAACGGGTTCAATCCCCGGCTGGGTCACTCCCGGATTTTTGCATGTGGGAACTGTGCCGGACGATGCTGCTGGTCGGCTGGTTTTTCACGGGGATCTCCTGTTTCTTCCACCCTTTCATTCCAGCGCTGCTCCTACTCACCTCAATCACCCATATCTGCTCTCAAAACCTTGCTGTTAAGAGCAACCCAAATCTCTCCACTCACTCAGTTCTGCAACCCCACGTGTGTGTCACATCCCAGTACATGGGGGTGGCAGGATGCCACTGTCTACTGGAAATGTGGGATACAATGGGAAGGCAAAAGACCAAGGCAGGAGAGGTTAATGACACAGACACTGGACAGCTGTTCATAGCCCAGTAACCTTTTACCACACCCAGTAGGTAAACTGAGCACATGTAATTAGTTAGAATAGTTTTAGGAAATCATAATTGGAAAGGTATGTTTTCTTTCCGTTCTTGTTATCATTGGTACAAGAAGTAAAGGAATGCATGGATGGCTTGCATCCAGTTTGAGGCTAGAGTGGCCGCGTACCCGAGAAATACACGAAAGAAATGGGGTTTTTAGCCCGGTTGGGATGTGCAGTCGAAGTGATTGAGATCCTGAAAGTAATATTTTTAACAGTGTTTGTCTGCAGGGTTAGATAATTATGTCAGGTAAATGTTTAAGATTTGTTTTTTACATTGTGTTTGGTTGTGAACAAAAGATAATTAAATAATTTTAAATTTTTTTTTATTAGAATTTACTTAAAAAGGAGAATGATGATCAAAATGTAAGTCAACCTTTTAGAATAGTTCAGAAATAATGGTATAAATATTAAAGACAATATATGATCTGTAATATTTTATAACTGTTTATGAGTGTTAGAGTGAACAATGTACCAGAAGATTGATTGTATGTTTACAGTGATGCTTGTTTAATGAAACCCTGTCCAAGTTGATCTTAAGGAAGGAAAGTATTATGTTCTTTTTAATTAATGGAAGATAGATACATCACTGCATGGTAAGGAAGAGGTATAGGGAAACGGGGGGAAAGACCCCACAGTTTGGAGTTCACCTCAAAGAGGAGAGCTGTCAAAGGTAGTAAGTAATATGGAAACAGTGTGCAAAGTTACAAGCAATAAGGCGGAATAACAATTCCTGGTGAAAATAAGATTGTTGCACAATGATAAAGGAAAGAAAGGGTGCAGACATAACAAGGGCAGTGTATGCTGCATGCTCTGGTTACCGCCAGCACGGTGTGATTGAGTGCACAGAAAGGGTGGCAAGAAGTGCAGTTGGGAGACGCAATCCCCTGAGAACATTAGCAGTTCTGTAAAATAGTGAATGATGTATGAACTAGTGAATGTCTAGAATTGTAAATGCTATTAGTTATCTTTTGAATGGCTGGAAGATTTGCTATTGTGTTCTTTTGCCAATTTTTGTTACGGTGTTAATTTTCTGAGAAGAACTGGGAGATTGATTTTGTATTATTAGGGGGGGATCATATGTTATGAGAATTTGTATCCATTTGAAATAAGCAATGTATAACCCAAGTCAAGACACCATGGTGGAGTGGTGACAGACCGTTGTAGCATTCAGTTTCAGGTTTGGATTTTCTATTCTGGTTAGGGTACCTCCAAACATGCTGTTCTTGTGTGCCAGGGATAGGTGGTGCTTGGGGAGAGTGAGGTGGGTTGGTCCTGTATGGAGGAGTGGAGCTCACAACTCGGTTGAGGGTTGTTACCCTTAGAAGTAGCGGGAATAGGGGGTGGTTGTGATCTGGTTGGTCATAATTGGTCCTGTGGTGGACAACACCATTCCCACCCGAGATCCACCCAAGCCGGCGGCTTGCAGAGCAGCGAGTTGATGAGGTGTGTGGGGCAGCGGCAGTGAGCCGAAAGTTGACATCTCTGAGACAAGAAGACAAAGGTTATTAGCCCTGTCCTTGTGAGAAAGACGCACAGGTAGGGAGCTCCACAGCGAGTGCGGACTCTGTCTGTAAGAGAGAGCCAGAGAGTCTGGGGCTTCCCAACTGCTATGGACTTCAGCAACTACGTTAAACTGTTTATCAAGATACACTGCTTCATTGGATGAAAGTTTTGAGCATATTCAAGGGTAATTTCCCTGTACCCCTGATAATTTGTCACAAATAATTTTATACAGTCAGAGTGAGAGTTCCATTGTGTTTAATTTGACAACTGTGGCATTACACAATCTTTCTCCAGAAGCCACCCGTGTGCTTGATGTGAACACTTTAAAAATACTTTTGCACTTACACAATATGACCCATAACTGTTTTAGGAGATACATCTTTCTCAAATAAATTCAAAAGATGTGCTGAACAGCCATAGGTAATTAGATCTCAATGTTTCCCACATTTTACCCATGTTATTCTCATTATCAGTAACTACTGCAAAAATGCTGCTGTGTAAATTTTCTTAGAATTCTATCACTGCTCACACCTTTATTATCTGTGACCCTGCAGCATAGACTGTAAGAAGGTAACTTTCTGTCCCTGTATGGATTGTGACGGCTTGTGTTGGGTCATTCTTAACACTTGACCATCCATCTAATGTTACTGTTAAACTGTTACTTTGTACTTTTTCTACTAGATTTTGCTCTATTTGTTGAGCAGCATCATCCAAAAGCTGATGTCTTTTGCTGATGGTGCTTTGTATCCAAGTTTTAATATCTGGATCATCCTGAAATGATCAAGTTCAGCAACATTAAACGGTACATTTGCAGCATAGAAATACATTGACACTGCCATGTCAAGGTTTCTTTTTTGCTCTTCAGTTGTCTTGAGCACATAATCACTTACTAAATGCTGCTTTCTGTTAGTGGTAGAGGAAGTACTAGGTAGTGGACTTGGACAGGCTGTTGCACAAACATTTGTGGAAGAGGATCTACCTGATTTGGTAAAGGGAAGGCTGTGCTGCTGGCAGTTGATGTTCCAGATTTTCTTCACTTTCACTCTCCTCCACCTTTCTAGCTGAACATTTCTGTAGGTAAGTTCTTAGCCTTTCTATCTTGCAACTTAGTCAATTCACAATGTTTACATCTAGATTGTGATTCACCATCATTTTATGTTTCTTCTCTCCACTCATTTGCCAACTTACGTCCACTCCCATGCACTTTGGCATTTTTCATTTGATGTGTTCTTGGAATCTGAGATATTTTTTAATTTCTCTTATTACACTTTTCAAAATGTTGCTATTCACATGCGCACCACACTCAATATATTGATTGCAAACACAATTTGAGTTTTAATTTACTTAATAAACTGTTAGCTTTTTCAGTTACAAGGTAACATTACAAATTTCTTTCAGACTATGATAATTCCTTGTAATAAACTGAATTATCCATTATATAGCAACACCAAAACTTTCAATACCTGTTTCAACTTTTCTGGCAATTCAGTAGAAACCAGTTTGTAGGTAGCTGCCACATTACTGTGTATATAACCAGATAACTCATGACTAGAGAGGGGAATTCCTTGCATATCTACTACCTAACCAATCAGCTTCATTTATTTAACTGGAAAGGGGAACTCCTTAGTATATACTTCTTAATCAGTCTGGTTCTTTATCCGGGGAATCCCCTTCAGCAATGTAGAAGGGGAAATCCTGTTCTGCTTGCTGCTAGTACAGACAAGACACTTATTTCCTGTTTATAGTAAGTCAAACTATTTACTGTGAATAAAAAAAAAATTTAATTTATATGTCAAATATTTTATACAGTAACAAAAGTTTAAAAATTTTGAAAAAAAATTTTGCTCTCTGCATAAAGTAGGTTTTTTCTAGTGTGCCCACCCAAAAAAAACCCAGGAGGATTTTTTCGGGTGGGTCCACTTTGGCGAATCTTAGTTCATTCCGCCTTATATACTCGGTCAGGACAGGCACGGGTTGAGTACAGGGGTATCCACATGGCCAGGGAAACTGGCCATGTGTACAAAGTAACAGTTTGTACAAAAGTACAAAGTAACAGTTTAAAAGTAACATTAGATGGATGGTCAAGCATTAAGAATGACCCAATACAAGCCGTCACAATCCATACAGGGACAGAAAGTTACCTTCTTACAGTCTATGATGGAGGGTCACAGATAATAAAGGTGTGAGCAGTGATAGAATTCTAAGAAAACTTACACACCAGCATTTTTGCAGTAGTTACTGATAATGAGAATAAAATGGGTAAAACGTGGGAAACATTGAGATCTAATTACCTATGGCTGTTCAGCACATCTTTTGAATTTATTTGAGAAAGATGTATCTCCTAAAACAGTTATGGGTCATATTGTGTAGGTGCAAAAGTATTTTTGAAGTGTTCACATCAAGCACATGGGTGGCTTCTGGAGAAAGATTGTGTAATGCCACAGTTGTCAAATTAAACACAATGGAACTCTCACTCTGACTGTATAAAATTATTTGTGACAAATTATCAGGGGTACAGGGAAATTACCCTTGAATATGCTCAAAACTTCCATCCAACAAAGCAGTGTATCTTGATAAACAGTTAAATGTAGTTGCAAATGCACTTGACAAGCTTTAGAAAGAACCATTCAAGAAAATATTTCAACAGGCAATCCAACCCCCACATATCCTAGCAAACCTCATGGATCCAAAATTCAGGCGGACACACAGAAATGTGGTTAGCTGAACATCATCATTAATTCCTGCCTTGTATCATTATCTTTCTGTCTATCCTGCTTCTATGATGCACGCAAATGTTGTACAAGAGTTTCTTCTGCAAAAATGGTGGCAGATCATGGCAAAAAAGAATGAATTAAACTAGGTTTCCCTATGGGTTTTGTCACTTTATTTTCTACTTGCATTGTACCAGTTTCTTCTGCTTCAATTGCGAGATACTTCCTTACATTTGGACTGGTTTGGAGCAAGTTGCGCAATCGTTTAGAAGTTGATAAAGCAACAAAACTAGTTAAAAGTGTATAGTCATTTATGAGCAAATCTTCCACAGTCAGAAGTTAAGATTGACTGAATTATTAATATGTATTGTTAATTTTGTCTACCTATTGCATGCAACTGACTACTGTGTAGTGTATTACTGGAATACCATTCAAAAATGACCAAGTCAAAAAGTATACTTTACACTTGATGATATTTGTGAGAATGAGACTGATGCAGTATGAATTTCTGACACTTGTAATTGTTAAGCATTTTTTTTTGGCTGATGTGTTGCAGTGATGAATACATTTTTCTTTCTATAGGGCAAACTTCTATTCCCCTCACTACCTCTTTAGCACGTTCATAATGATTCATACTTGTGATCCTCAGTAAAAAAGAAATGTGCACAAAACAATAAATGTCAAGTGTTTGTATGCACAGATATTCTATTTACACAACTTATGAAATGAGTTTTTCAAAAACACAACACAATTGCAGGTTATGGTGATATTTGACAATATAAAAACACAATAGTTGTCATATCAATTGTTATAACACAAGAGTGTACATGTTGTGTATAATACTAGCTACATTACGTAAACTGCTATAATATTGGTTGTCTCCTTTTTTCCCCTTCAACAGTATCTCACAGAAAAAAAAAAAAAGTTTTCCAATATTTATTAACAGTGTATTAAATTCAGATTCTAAATACAGGCATTTGACTAGACAAAGTAAAATATAAGTGTCCTGGTTAACATACTAAAAACAAATACTTAGAATATACATGCGTATATTCAGCTGTTTGTTTTTTTTTTAACTCAGAAAAAAAAAACTCCCCTGGTGTTGAGCAGCTTTGTGCCTCATTCAGACAGTTTTGCATTGGTCAGTTGTGTGCTGAATCCTATGAAGTTGGATGGATCAGAGTGTATTTGCACGGGTTTGTAGCAATACGTGGACAGGTTCAGCAGCCTGTCATGGACAGAATAGAAGTTAGCTTGATGTCTTGGCTGGGAGGGACATTTCCGAGAGTTAAAAGAAACTGTCCGGGCAAAACTACTTTGTATTTTTGCCATTTCTCACCCTCCCTTCCTGTGGTGTCCTAGAGTTGGTTCACAGAGGCTCTCAGGAGTAACACTGTAGACAAATCCTTCGGAACTACCTATGCTGTGAAAGGTGCGCCACGCCCAGTCTCTCTGTGCTAGGGTGTGGGGATGAGAGGGTTTTGTGTACAAGATAACTGTCTTTGGTCCTGACACAATCAATTGAGGGGTGTGTCAAACTAACTCACCCCACCCAATTGTATCGCAGCCTCAAAACACCCCCTGCTCCATGCACAGTTTTCAGGGCGAGAGTGTGTGGGCAACTAGTTTGCCATACGTAGTCGTACCCTGATGCAGGGAAGTTTCTCTACCCCACTTATCCCACTCACTGCACCTACCTCTGCCTATGCCTCATGCGACAAGAGGGGGGTGGCGGCGTACGAGACAGCCTCATTCCGAGCACTGTGCCTCCTAATCAGGATACTCATAAAACCCAAACCCTAGACAATAAGCCTCACCATGCAACTGTCGGCACTGGCCCAGGCCTACCAGAACCTCACTAAAGCGAGATTCGCACCTCCTTCTCCTGGGATGAAAGACCCCATTGGGAGCAGCTGCATACCGGAACAACATGGTGTTATTCCCTGATAGAGAGCCCTGTATGATACAACTGCTTGGCAGAAGCAGGTCTGCTGGTAGGCTATGGATGCTCCTTTGTCTGTGAGGGACTGAACAAAGAACAGCCTGCCCGGGCTGTTGCGTATCCCGTATATCCACCTTGCTTCTCCTTGACGGAGGAGAACCAGGCTCACCTAAGTCATGTGCAACCTCAATATCATTCCCAACCCTTTGAGGTTGACCCCAACCACAACCCCCTAACTCCACGATAATGACCAGAGCAGATCAACCACCCCATGTGGGACTTGGCGTATTCCTGAAAAGCCCATTCTCACGTGGAGACGTGACAACCAAGGCATGATCCACCCAACCCTTAGTTTGGTAAATATCAACTTGTATTTCAGAATTTGTTAAGCATATGCTAAAGGAATAAACCTACCATATACTAAGAGTGCAATATCCCAATTGTGGAATTTGTACATTTTTGATTAATCTTGGTTTCTAGAGGAGTAAATGTAATTTCTTTTGCTAGCGAACACTAGGTGGAAAGTATGTTTGATATATTTATGACCCAGATAAAAAGAGAAGAATAAAAGAGTTATAAAAGTTTAAGGTAACACGACATTACATAAAACATAGTCTGAACATGAGAGATGTAATTGCAGGAAAGAGCCCTGTAGTGAGTTTGAAATGTAATTTGAATTCCTAAAGAAGCATAAATTCTTACGGGGGTATCAATTGCAGGGAGTCCACGTAAACACAATATTTTGTCTGGGTTTTAGTTTTAGTACACTGGCCAGCTAAAATGAGACTGATGTGAGAAGACATTCTTGGCCACAATATAAAACTTTTGGATTTTGTTTTGTGCAACATATGTATTCCGAACGTTAAAAAAAATAGACAACATGCAGTATTTGCTACAGCACAGCAATTTGAATGTTTTACGAGAGGGAACCAATGTCAGGAAATGTGTGGTTTGGCCACTATAGGACGTTACAGCACTTTGGATGTCTGACATGCCGTCGAATGGAGAGGATAAATTTTGACAACTTAAGCAGAGGTAGGGGAAGAAGGTCTGGGCACTCCGAGGAGGAGGAAAGGAAATCTGTGTAAGGATTGTATTAAGTTAATGGTGGTTAGCTGTAGAAGCTTATGCGACAAGTTGGATAGCTTCTGGGGAATGGACAAAGGATATGTGGCGGATGTAGTTGTAGCAGTGAAGACATGGTTTAGTGAGGAAGAGCAAGATAGTAAATGCCAATAAGATAAATTTACAACGTGCAGATGCGACTGGGACAGGAAATGAGAGGTAATAATGGTATGCCTAAGAGGGCTTGGATGGGTCTGTGGAATGTGTTAGTGATGTGGCTATGATCGAAAATGAGATAAGGGAGAGGGGTAGAAGAATCAGATTGTTAAAAGTGTACAGGCTGCATGCAATGTCAAGGGCAGCATGAAATTGAGGAGGTCAAGGAAGCAATTGATAAACTGAGGGACAAGCAGTAAACAGTAATGGTGGGGGAACTGAACATGCCAGGTATGGAGTGGTTAGAGGGAGCCAAGGGGGATAGCCAACATGAAGCAGAGAATGAAAACAAAATTAGTGAACAGAGGGTTTGGTTCAGGAAGTTAGAAACCCACAAGAAGTAACGGAGAATGTGTTGGGTCAGTGAGGATGTGGTTTTGGTTAATCCCAGGAATGCCATAAGCAGTTCAGTAGTCCTATATGGCATCAGTAATCATGATATTCTAGTGGTGGAAATCGGGACTGGAAGGCTGAGGATAGAGGATACTAGGGTTAGAGTAATATGGCAGTATAGGTGGGGAAACAAGGAGGGGCAGAAAATATCATGAGGGATAGGTTTCAAAAGTGGGCATATAAGTTAGAAAGTGTAAACTGTTTGTAGAATGAATTGAGAGGAATCATAGAGAGTATGTTGGAGAAATTTGTCCCAAAGAAAATAAAAAAGGATGGGGTGATCCTCTGTACTATGGACAGGAGATGAAAATTATGATGAAAAAGTGTAGACAAATGCATGCATGTTGGAAGACCACAGGATTAGATAATACTAGGGATAGTATGAACATATGGGAAGGGAAATAGGAACATCGATTAAGTAGGCAAAAAATGAAAACCTAGGCAGCATGATAGAGGACGGGAAAGGTAATTAATAGGGGAAGTTGTATGGGTACATTTAGAAGGTTAGGGAAGTATCCCAGTGTTAAATAGCAAGGAGAGTTAGAGTGCAAAAACTGACAAGGAAAAAGCTGAGTTGCTGCAAAGGAAAGATGAGGGGAAAAGTAGGATGTATGGAAAGCTCAGAACATTGGAGGAGACAGCTAAGTTTATAGGGGGATTGAAGAGTAGCAAGGCAGAGGGTATAGGGAATGGAGCCATAAAGATTGGTAGGGGGAGAGATGTGTAGATTTCTTGAAGTGTTGTTTCGAAGAGCTTTAGAGGTAAACAAGTTGCCACAGAGCTGGTTCCAGTTTACAAGCAAGGGGAAGAAAGGAAAAATGCTGGCAGTTACAGGCCTGAGTCTCACAATGAGTACAGAAAAGGTCATGACGACGCTTGTAGTACAATATGTGGTAGAGGTTATGAATGAAAAAAAAAAATGGATACAGGAGTACCAAAATGGTTTTAGAGGTTACTCATGTCAGATGCAACTGGCTGAACTGCTGGAGGATTTATTGTTGGCAGTAGATGAGGGGAAGCAGGTGGATGCCTGCTTCATAAACTTGAGAAGGCCTTTGATAAGGTTCCCCACAGGATATTGATGTAAACAATGGATGATAAGTGGATAGGACTTCCTAATACTGAGAAAATGGAGGGTGAAAGTGGGAGTACTCCTTGCTGGAGATTAACGACCTGGGGATAATGGTGGGTGACAAAGTGGAGCTGTTTCTAGACGATTGTGTGCTGCATGCTGAGGTGAATTGGGGAGAGTAAGTTACAGGACAGAACAAAAAGGAGGTCGACAGAAAGAAATAAAGATGGTAAGGTTCACTAGGAAGAGGAGAATGTATGAAGGTACTTGTAAATTATAAGGGGAGGAGATATGAGCTTCAGAGTATAAGTACCAGGGGTTGTGATTCAGAGTGATCTTATGTGGAGAAAACAAGTACAGAGAGTAATACTCTCTGTCTCATGCAACTTGGCAAGATTTTAACAGTTCGACGAAAGTAGCGCAAATGTTTACCTTTTGTTTATGTATCCTTCACCATCAGCTGGTGCTTCAAGTGGCAGCTGTATATTTTATCAGCACGCTGTCAGCTAATCCACTTATCATTGTGATGCCAAACAAATTTTAAGGAATTTACAGAGTGACATCTGTCTAAAAAATTCATAGGTTATAAAAGTAAAAATAAAAACCTTAAAAAAATTTAAATATTTGTTAAATATTTTTTCATTTATTAGAGAGAGTAAATTTGGGTTAACATTTGTGAGATGGTAATTGTAGTACTTATCACACTTTGGACGTTACAGTTAATGTGTTAAGACTGGAGATAAACGTAATCCACGGAACTTGCATTACAACGCACTTTCACCCACCAACTCCTCATCAACGATTTTTGCAAAGCAGTTATTCTGCTATGACTGAAACTAAACAGATCGAGTTGGAAATATGTGTCGTGGAGTAAAGTAAGAATTGCTTAAAAACTACCCACACGCGTCCCAATTTCTTAGTTTTAATAATACAGTACAGTAACAGGAAAACAACGAAGAGATGGATTTACTGGAAGAGAAAAACAAGGCAAGTAATGGATGTAGGCGTACGATTACAGTCCAAAAATTACTAGTAGTCCAAATCGCTGAACACGGGAATACTCATGTTACTTTAAAAATTATACAGATTTCATGGAAAAATAAAACAATTTGTATTTGTTTGTAAATTTATCATCTTACACAAGAAAGCTTTTTTTACTGCCTGGTAGTGTTTCGGATATTGGCTTGATGGCATGTTGTGAGCCCAGCATATTCACCAACAGATAGCAGAACGTTGGCCTGTCTCTTGATCCGGTATTTTTAAAAGTTCAGTTTTCTCCTATTACTGGCTTGAAACGACGTAAGCTAATAATATATTTAGTCAAATTATTTGAAAAATACCCTGCAATGTTTTTGTAGGCTTTTGGAATTAATATCAAGTATGTATGGATGGCTGGGTGAGTGGCGATATGAAGTAAACAGAACTCCCAATGTTTGAAGTTGCGTTTCATTTGAATACGGACCGTTTTACTTTCCATTCCATTTTAAACACCTCTACATTACTACTTTAGTACAAAGTTTACTTCGTAACATTTTGTGACCACGTAAAAGAAAATGTATTAATTAATATAGGAACTCTTTCTTCTCCGCGTATTTTGTGCTTGTGTGATGTGTGTAAGCAGTGCAGTCAGAATAGCTAACGCAATATTAATTTTTATTAGTTCATGCATCAGCTGACACAGTATTTTGTAAATAGCACGTTGTTTGTTTCGTATAAGTCAAGTTGCCACTCACTGACTGTCATGAACTTGCCAAGTTATATGAGACAGAGTATATCAAAGGGAAGAAGGGCTTTGGGAATGCTAGGAAGGGTATTGAAGGGGGTTAGTAGGGAGATGAAGTATGCTTATAAAGCTATGATTAGGCCAATAAGAGAATGTGCAGTAGCACTCTGGGACCCATATGTGTAAGAGGAGGTATAGGAGCTGGAAAAGGTGCAAAGAAGTGCAGCGAGGTGGGTGGGGAAGTCAGAGGCAAGAAGGTGAGGCTGAAAGAAATTTTGGGCCATCCTTAATGAAGAAGTTGAGGTGGAGCTCCTAAGGGGCAAGTGAAGAGTGGAGAGACTGGTCAGGATGTACAGGATGGTGAATGGAGTGGGGAGGATGGGGGAAGTTAAGTGGACATTTCGGGGGAGATGTACAAACAATAGAAAGTTTCAGGAATAATGGAGTGAAATGTGTTGTGGGTGGAGTTGGGATGGCGAAGGAGGTTGGAAGATTTAGGAAAGGACTGGAGAATGAAAAGGAATGAGGGAAGTAAGTCCATGCCACCAGGCGATAGCCCAATTGTAAGTTGGATTATTATTATTATTGTAATTATATGTTAAATTTCAAATTTGGTCTGCAAGACACTTCCACCAACCCAAAAAGAACATATGGATTGCAAAAGGGTTGCTAACTGTTACCTCCAACCTCATTACAAGGCGTGCATCAGATTTTACATCTCTGGACTGTTTTGTTTGGGGTATAAGTAAGAATATAGTGTACGAGATTCCAGCAACACCTGAGGAAGATTTTATTGTACAAATACATGTTGTGGCTGAAATACTTAGCCTACAACCACTGCATTTGAATGTGTGCACCAATCTCTGCACTGCCAATGCACGCTTTCTAATGCAGTACACAATAATTGAAACTCCTTTTGTAATCCACAATTTTATGCTCTTGTTTGGTTGGTGGAAGTGTTTTTCTGATTAAATTTGCAGCTAATTGCAGTTCTATGTACAAAGTGCTTTACTACTTTCACACTGCACATCAGCCATACCACATTTTCTGTACATGGGTTCCCTCTCGTAAAATGTTCAATTTGTTCACACTGTCAGTGCTTTTTTAACATCCTGTAAATATAACTCTAATTTTTTTTTAAGTGAATTTGTATAGCATTTTGGGAAATATATGGGCAATACTCACGCCACAGGCAACTAATGTTTCCTAATTGTTAAAAACTGCATGTGATGTGGCAGCAGTGGCATAAAGATGCATGTATAATAAATGTTGAAAAACAACAGTTGTGTACGCGTTGTTGCACTCCACTCGCCCTTTCACCATCATGTTTGTGAAAAATTAGGTGCTATTTTGTGGTGTTGCAAGCCTACTGCAGTTATTCCTTAATCGTTCAGAAGCCTACTGTTAGTGGACATTGGATGTGCTGGCCTGTGAGGCTATGTCTAAGGCCATGGGTACAACAATTAGCTGCATCCTGGTTAGATACCTTTAGAGCTTGCAAAACGATACAGAGAAAATGTTAAACTGTTTATAAATTGAGTGAGTTGCAAGCTTCCAGAATGGAGTAAAATTAAGTCTGTAACCTTTTCCTTGTTGAAACCGAAAGTGGATAATAGAAAAGTGGAAGTATCAATACATATTAATGCAAATGTTACACGGATAACATTTTCAACATCTTCACAGAAAGAACAGCTGTGACTATTAAATGCTGTTCATGGTAAAGTTTGCACTTTGGAGGCCTTAGTTACTGTTTCCTTTCAGCCATTTTTTATCCTTTCACCACCTTTCAAAATAAATATTCCCATTTAAGTAATAAACACACTGTGTATATTCCATCGCATTCGGAAGTAAATGTCTAAGGTTAAAATAAAAAATATTTATTGACTATTATTCCAAATGAGACTGGGATATATTGTCCAAATAATAGTCCAAATGACTATTATTCCAAATTATTCAAAAGTGCTCACTTTACCATGAATAGCCTATACAATTATTATTCAATTTGTTCAGCACGGCCTGTACATGCAGCAGTGGCCCAGCACACATGTAAGTTGTCTTTTCACTTACATTATTGGGGATACATTTAAGGCTATATCCTTACCTGAAGCTGCTGCTGCTCAGCCTCTCGTTGTTTGGTGACAGATTTTAAAAGGTTGCGAACACCTATTGCTTTCATTTTTTCTTTCTCCACTTCCTTTGCCAAATTGTCAACCAGTTGTATAAAACCATCAGCAAATTTCTGGAATTCTGTGATATCTGGAGGGAAAAAAAAACTCAGTCCAATCTAAGAGAACTCTGCTTTCAAAGTAAAACAAAAAGAATAATATGCACAATAACAACAATAAACGGCAGAGACAAAAAAGTGATATTTTTACAGTCTGCAGAACCTCGAAACTATGTCCGTGCAACCCGAAACATTATGCAGTAGTAAAGAGGAAGCAGCAACATTTAAGTCTAAACACAAGGAAAAAGATCTTTACTCAGTAAAAAACTAAATTAAATATGATTAACTTTTTTTTCACAACTGTACATAACAGGCTTACTAACAAACATTGCATGCCAAACAATAAGTCAAAAACCAAATGGTTTTGATTTTTCAGAAATCAATATTATATTTACATTAGTATTTTGCATACTTGGGGAAGTCAACAAAATAATCTAACTGATTAAAATTAAAGTTAGAAAAAATTAACTCTTAAAAGTTAGAAGTTAAAATCAACGCAAATTAACTGATTAAAGTAAATAGTTAAAGAACCACAAAGTATTTGAAGTCAAAATAAAGTCTCAAAAAGGTTTCTCATCAATGTTTATTCAAAACATTTTTTAAAAATTACAATTAACAGTTTCAGAAAATACAATGAACACAGCTTTGTAGCTGGTAGCTTATCAGAATAGTGAATTAACAATCTTCTACAAAAACCATTTTAAATAAAACTTCAAAAATTAACGTTTATAACACAACTTAGTACAAAATCAAATCAGTGCAGTGACTACAAAAACAATTGAACTGCACATGCTGTGCAAGCACCATCAACTGTGCTATTGGTGTAGCAAGAGATTGTATCTATACATCACGACAGTGGCACCTCGCCTACCTCACAATCGCGCATGACTTAACGATGATCTGCGCACAATACATTGGAAACAGTTGGTGTCAGTGTGTTAATCTGTATAATGTCGTATGCAACTCATCTGTCCTAAAATGCGTAGCAGGCCTAGGCGTGAAATATCTGGGTTTTGTTTTTTATTTTTACAGGATTCAACCCACGTTGAAAACACTTTAGGGAATTTCAAATGGTCCGGAAACAAATGGGAAAATATTTCCTTGTCTCTATTTGCCAGACTACAGGAAGAGTTACTATATCCGAGCACACTGCAACTAGGTATTTTTCCAACAATATACTCTTTACCACTGTATGTAACTATCATTATATAAAAGTATCAAAAATAACTTAATTACCTTTCAAGCAAAAATTATGGAATTACTGCAAACACAAAAAATTGTAAAGTAATTATTACACTTACTGTTAACATGTACCATAACAAAAATTAATCAGCAATTCTTCACTTTGTCAGGCAAGCACTTAAAAGCACTTCTGGTTATTAAAATTTTTTTTTAGCAACAAAGCTTTAAATTTAGACCTAAGATTTATCAGTGTCCCAACTGATTGGGACAATTGAGGTGTAAATATTAGACATGATGGAAAAAATAATTTTAACAATAAAACTTTTTTTAAATAAAAAAAAAATACATTTTCTGTAGGCACTGACATTTCACACACAAACCATCATGGACAATATAGTCATTTTGTGTCATATAAAAGCTGTAGAAGGAAATAACTTTTGGAAAGCTAATTTTTGCTGGAAAATCTTCTGTAGAGTCTTTTAAATATGCGGGAGAAAATCACCTGAAATACGCAGTCTTCTTGGGAAAATGGTGGACAAAATAGGTATTTCTTATTTATCTCCTAAACTGTTGCTTTTACAAGAGAAATACAAGAGAGCAAAATGAAAGATACTTGAAGATTCTCTATAAAAATGTTTCATGTAATTTTTTTATCTATCTTGTACCATTACCAAGTTACAGTTAATTTCGAACAAGCAATTTCGTTAAAATATCTTACAATGAACTATTATGTAGTATTTCCTCAATTCGCCTTCCATCTCTACCCTCCCCTTGCAACTTCGTCCTTATTTTTTTATTGTCTACTGCCACATTTATTTTATTTTATATTTATTTTATTTTAAAAATGGCTTATTACCGATAACGAGCTAAGCGGGTGTTGTTTGCCATTAGTGAATATTGCAAACAGTTAGCCACTGCCACTTTATAATTCACTTTGTTTTATTTATGTTTCAGGTGCTTGGCATAGCCATGAATGAGAATTGTCAGTGCTGAGCGGTGCATCTTGGGTAAAGTAGAAGATGGAGGACTCCAGGAAATGTTTGTTTTGCAATGAATTTGGAATTTGAATGGGATTATTAACGTGCTTTGGTATTATGCCTGAAGGCTTATCAGGGGGCAGTTTACAAACTAACTTATGACCTAACTTAAACTAACACCCATGCCTTACCTAGGATTCGAACCCAGGACCTCTTACACCGCAGACCGGCGGCGCACAAACCGAACGCGCCCCACAAGAGGTTGACTTTTGGAATGAAAAGTTGATTCAATTTCTAAATGTGAACATTACAAAAGGTTTGGAGAAAATATAAACAATAAGTAAAAATAGGGATGACTTCATTTCAGACAAACTTGAAGGCATGGATTCTGTGGTAGTACAAATTTCTTGTAGAAAAAGATGTACGGGTCACCCAAATCGAGACTACAAGTCATTGGATAGACCACTTTCTGAACATTCTCTCCGATAGAAAATGAGTTCCTCAACTTCAAAGACTGTTGTTTGTTTTGCGGTGAGGTTATTGATACTGAACGAATAAAGAAGCACCCAGAACGATATCCTCGCATGTCATAAACATTGCAAAAAATAGAAACAATAAGAGCAACATGTCAAAGAAGAGGTGGTGATTGGGCTGTATTGTCGCAAGCAGAATGAATGTGGAATACGATCTTGTGGCTTCTGATGTGCAATATCATAAAATTCATGACTCCAAATTTTATGCTATTGGTTCCAGTATGCCTGGTACCATTGCTGATGCATGTGATGGTAGAGCAATGGCATTCAACAAGCTCTGTGATTACCTTGAAAACAATGATGAAAGCCAGTACATGTTATCAGATCTTGCAAATAAAATATGTGGGCTCAACCCAGGTGGGTCACCTTTTACTAATAAATACCTAACACACAAATTGTTGTACCACCCAGCTGACGAGATTTTGGTAGCCATCTGTTTTCGTCCTCTGGCATCTCATGTTCTTACGGACAAGTGGCACAAAGATCAACACAAAAATGAAACGGACGAAAAGAAAAGTTTCTGGGATGCTGCCCTATTGATTATACAAGAAGAAATGTTTTCACATTTCAACAATTGTGATATATACCCCTCACCTGGTGATATTCAAAAAGGAGGTAGGGATCAGATCGTTGACCTTTTAATGTATCTACTTGAAGGTTTAATGAAACCAAGGCGAGGTAAAGACACAGACCTACTTGTACTCATTACGGTCTTGACTTGTACAAACGAGGTGGTGTATATGTTAACTGCAGGCAGCTCGAATGCTCAGAAAAAATGAAAGATCACATCCTGTTCATACATGCCATATTGGGCTGAGATACTACGTCTGGACCGTACAAAAAGGGACATGTAACTGGTTTTAATAAGCTTAAAAAAAAGACACTGAACTGCAGTCTGCTGTACACAAATTCAATGACCCAGCTGCTGCAGGCGAGGCATTCTTCATCACGTTATATGGTGGTAGGCTTGAGGACGGTTTATATACAACAGATACATAAAGTACAAGGAGTTAGTTGGCAAGAAAACTTTCAACTACGTACTAGACCTAGCATCCCTCCCACCAAGTTCTGGAATATTTCAACCATTTCCGACAACTCTTTCCCCAGCACCGAACTATTTGCTCCATATTGTGCGCTGGTTGTGAAAGGAATTGCAATTGCAGGACAAGTGATCTACAATGCTCTACAATTGTGATGCATGTGCTGGTAAGTCATGCAGTATCAGATTGGAAATTGGGGATGACGACTTCAATGCATTTGAATAGGTTGATGAAGATGACTCACATGATGAACTGGAGAACTGTGATCCACAAGAGGAAAACTGTTCATCTCTCCCGAATCCAATCCAGCCAAAGCGAAGACAGTAACTGACAGTATGACACTATTGTGACAATACTGCACTCATAAACTTCATGTGCACATTAAAACTGTCATTATAAAATAATCGTAATATTATAAACTATAAAAATGTATTATATTAATACATAAAATATCAATTAATTTGCATTCCTGTAAATCTGGTCATTATTCAGAGGTTCCTACATTTTAGATGAGAACATGGCAAGTACATATATTGAAAAAAACATATTGCACCAAAACTGAACTATTTGCCCATCATTGGCTTACATATGACCATTTGTAAAACCCAGACTTTTTTCAGATATTAACTCGCAAAAATGTGATAAGTTTAAAGTTGTTGCCATTAGCATCCTGTTATGGATTGTCATGGAAAACACTGCATTGACACTGTATTTGCTCATATACTAATCTGGTTTTTTGCAGCGTTACACTAGATTTAAGCATCAGATTGGGATAAAATATAGCTAGTATGTTATTCCTGGTCATTGTCCATCTGCATACAAAATTTCATAAAGATCCATTGCATAATTTAGGCATGATTGAGAATACAACATATACACACACACATGCACACAGTTTTTCACATTTATTTATTAGTATAGATTAACATAACTTTTTAATGGTAGGAAATAGAGGAAAAATGATTAAATGAATTTTTATACAGAATTTAAGTAGCTTCAGTTTTGCTCTTGTGTATTTTACTTGTAAAAGCAACGGTTTACGGGATAAATAAGAAAAACTTATTTTGCCCACCATTATTCCAAGATGGTGGCATGTCCCCCACTGCAGATTTAAGGTGATTTTCTCCCACAGATTTATGAAACCCTACAAAAGATTTTCCAGCAAAAATTAGCTTTCCAAAAATTATTCCCTTCTAGCAAAACATTAAACTGTAGATATCAAAGATAAAACAACCAAAAAATTAAATTACTGACAAAGTAGCAAATAAATAAACTTCTGCATCTTTCAATTTCTAAAATATAATCAAAGATCACCAAAACACTTCCAAACAAAATTAACTGTGTAATGACGCAATATTCATAATTTTTCGGGACTCGGGTGTAAAATTCTTTTGTGTGTTTGAAGCTTTGACAAGCTTAGTAATATTTTTATCGGGTCTGAAGTTTAAAGACGTGGTGGCTCGTTTCCCGTGATAGTTTGTTTATTGCGCAGACGTTTGCAGTTTTTAGATTGTCAGGAGGACGGTTACAGTTTCGTTTCGAACTTTGGTTTTTTGGGGAAGCGTCAGCATTAATTAGATTAGTTCGTTTCTGTGGATCAGGCAACGTCGACAAGTTTTAGTTCCTTCGGCGCAGTTTTAATGCGTCGACAAATTTTATACGAAACGAGAGGTTAGTTTATCTGGATGTTGAATGCGTCGACAATTTTAGTTCCTCCAACGCATTTTCAGGCAACGTCAACAAGTTTTTGTTGTACGAGAGGTTAGTTTCTGTTGACGGCGCAGGATAAGTTCGTGCAGTCAGTTATGATAACATTGTGGAGAACGTGCGTGTCCAGGCCGTTATCTCAGGAGAGGGGGGTGATAGGCAGCACAAAAAGAGGCGTTTGTCTGTCGCCCTCAAAGCAGTCTTATTCAAGGCAGTCGTCAGGGAGAGTTACTTCACGTCGCCCGTGAGGGCAGGTCAGCGCAGTCGAGAAGTATCATGTAATGCTAGCCTAGGCCGCGTTCGGGCAAGACTAGAACCCCCACATCGGCAACTAGACTTTAATATATCATTTCTCAGCCGGTGTGGGAGGTAGCCGCATTTTAAGTTTCTTCGGGTCAGTTTTTTAAGAACATCATTAAGTAAACGACTGTGGCACTGTTATCTGCAATAGTATATTTAATGGTAAAGGTTCGTACTCTGCATACTAAATCTCCGTCTGTGAACTCTGTGGCTGAATGTTAAATAAATATATATAGAACAAAATACTCTGGAACTTTATTTCTTTCTTAAGTAACTAGCGTTCAATTAACTGAGTCTCGTGATTCTACCTTCTGATCTAGTCGAGGGCAAGCCGTGGCAACGTAAACAGTCGACAGTAACAAGTGCCGAACGTTTACAATATGGCGCCCAACCTTTGAGGCTGCCATATAATAAACATCGGCCTGGTAACGAGGCGGAACGTTACAACATGGCGCCCACCTTTGAGGCTGCAATATTATTTTTAATATATCATAACTAGCCCGCGGGAATATTACAATATGGCGCCCACCTGGGAGGCTGTAATATTCTAAATATTAGCATAACAAGGCGGAACTTTACAATATGGCGCCCAACGGCGAGGCTGCATTATTTTAAATAATGTGTTAACGAATGCACTGCCTGAAACATTACAATATGGCGGCCCAACCGTGGGGCACGAGTTAACCACACTTGAAGACTTAACAACGAGAAGCGCAACAACATGTAAACATCGGCAGTTCCATTCCAGTTCCAGCATCACGACACCGGCGGCAGTTCCATTCCAGTTCTAGCAGCACGATGCCGAAGTTTTCAGGTATGAGGCCTCGATCAACAACAGTAAAAGGTATGAAATCAAATCAACAAGGAAGCCATCATTTCAAGAGTATTGCAGGTTAGGGTATTATAAAGTACATTTCGCCAAGACTTATTTGTTTGTTTTTTCTGTGTGCAAAGTGTGTTAATTTCGCGACGGGTTTTTTGTTTTATTTATTGTTTACCCCGTCGTCGTAACTGAATTAAGAATGGCGCAATTAGGAACTGATATACAGACAGAAATGTTTAATATCCTGTTGTCCTTGCAGAAAGGACAACAGGAGATGATACAGAAACAACAGGAAATGTTACAGGATATTAAACAGGGACAACAGGAGTGTATACAGGAGCTTAAAAAGGACATTAGGCAACAAGGAGAAAAGAATGAGAAACAATTTGATGAATTAATAAAAAATGTAGACAAGTGGGGGGTTGAATCACTAAAGATATTAGGAAAGGATCCAACCATAGATTCCCCGAGTAAAAATAATATAAAGAACAATGACGTTAAATATGAAAGTGTTATAGGCAGTGACAAAGAGAGTAAAGAGTTAATTGTTGAAGATAGTAAGACAGAGATAATAAATGAGGAGGATAGAAGTGCAGATAATTTAGTGGAGAGTAAGGTTAAAAAGTCTAAGATAAAGGTAATAAAGAAAAAGAGAAATAAGGTTAGGGGGGTTAGACTAAAGGGTTATTGTGAAGTTAAGCTGCGAGATGGATCAGATAGTGAAGTGCAGTAGGCAAGAGTTGAGAAGAGTAAGGAGTATGGTAGACTCAAACATTATGAAGTGTTTAGGCAGCGTTTTGAAAGAAGAAAACAAAGATTGAAACAAAGGGTTAGTAAAGTAATCAGGAAAAATATGAGTAAGAGGGTAAGGACAGTAAAGAAGAGGAAGAAAAAGAGGGGTAGATTTAGGTCAGTAGGGAAGAGGAAGAAAGTACTAAAGTATAGTATGAGAAAGGTAGTGAGGAAAAAGGGAAGGAAATTAAGACAAAAGGAGAGAAGGACAAAGAAAAGGAAGAAGAAAAAATGTTGTATAGCAGAAAGACTGCAATGTAGATAAGTTAGATAAAATTAATTTCTTTTAAAGGAACTTACAAATAAGTAACAATGTGTACAGGTACATGGAGTAAAATCCTTCTCAGGCAACAGTCAGTAAATGATAATATAATTGTTAATGGATAAGAAGAGTTAATATTGATGACCTAGAAAATTTTATTTGATAAGAATTAGTAATCGTGAGAGAGTGTGTTTTGTTAAGAACAGTGAATCATTCTGAAGCAAGTAAATTCAGTACAGTCAATGATAATTTTGTGAAACTTGTAATGAACAGAAATTTTATGTTAAGTTAAGTCAACTGTTATCTACATTTTCCAGAAGTGGAAGTAGGTAATCTGAAAAAGTATTAATGGTTTTTGTTATAAATGCTGCCAATGTTATAAAAAATTAATCATTTGAAGTTGTATGTGAAGTACATCCACTGTTTTGGTAATGTTGAATGTTAGAAATGACTGATGTGTATGTGCCATAATTTCAGGAAGGCTGTCGTCATAAATTACATTTCATGTTTGTATTTGTGTGTCAGATATTTTTGGGATTAGTAATTGTCCATTTGGAAGCTGACACTTTCTTCCTGTGATGTGAGATTGGTATGCACTGTGCTTGAC
>NQII01008612.1:26211-52141 GCA_002778355.1 Clitarchus hookeri | reverse complement strand
GGGTGGGCAGCAAGCGTGTAGCGACATCCGTTTTTTCCATTTCCTGATAATCTATCTCCGCTTCTCTGGCCCTCTCTACCAGTTCCTCCATTCGTATTGCCCGTGGGTGTCGAAGAGCACTCCGTATAGCTGGTGGTAATAACTTCGTAATAATACGAACCCCCTCTGCCTCTGCTCCTTTGGGTGCGATACGTGAATACATTTAAGCTTTTCTCAGAATAAAATTTTTTACCTCTTCTTGTTTTGTTGCTTCTTTGTGTAAAAATCTGTGCGTAAAGCGGTGAGTACGTCTTCCCCTGCGAATTTACTGCTCAGGCAGGTTGCGAATTGTTCCCATGTTGTCACAAATTCGCCGTACTTATTCCACCATGTGAGGGCGGCTTCCTTTGGCTGTTCCCGTCCTTTTTGTACCCATTGTTTACGGGGAATCTCACCGGTCTGAAACTCATGTTCACAATTTTTAATAAACAGTTATGGGTCCTCATGTGGCCTTCCTGAGAATTCCGGCAAGACTACTTCCTCTGTTATTTTTTGTTCCTTTTCTACCCAATTAACGGGGGTTCGGCCCAGATTAGAAGGGAGTTCCCATTTCGTCCGTTCTTGGCATACCCTGCAATAGTGTACCCAGCCCCCCGTGCTCTCGGCCTCGTCGGGCCACCCTAAACACATGTGAAATGACTGTGGACATGTAGCACACTGTGTGCGGTGCATGTTGTGCCCCGGGCAATTAAGGAGGTCGCTGCGTGTCTGCTGTATCTGGCAATTATGGCAACGATACTGCATCCCTTGCGTCGGCTGGAAAGTGTCTGGCCAGCCTATACACTGGTTACAATGGTGTTGAGGGCAAGTGCTGCACCTGATTATGTACGGTCCTGTACCTTGACACATTGGATAACTGCACCGCTCCATCTGTTCCCGGCTTCCCTCGATCCTCGTTCGGACGTTATCTCGGGTCATCGCCTCGCTCCCCTCCTGTGGTATTCTGACTCGCATATCCTCTACACTCCTCTCCCGCCTTCTATCAGCATTCCTCGTCTGCCGGCCTAATAAATTTAAAATTACTGTCATCATATAGGCCACAGGGTTATATTCCAGACTCCCTGAAGTCTCCGACATCCTGACTAGCTCAGTAAGGGCGAAAACGGTTCTCTCGGGTTTAGTCTGGTTCTTGTTTCAGTCTATACAGACTTAACTATGTCTTAACATGCCCTGCCATGCCTTAACATGACCCACGCTGGGCGCCATTTTAACTTGTCGCTACTATGCCACCTGAGGTGTACAGGGTGATGGCTAGTAAGTTACTTAGTTAATTTACTTTGGTGCAGACTAAGGACACCTTTGGTTGTTGTGTTAGGGGTAAACAAATACTCGTATTCTCCGTTGTTTAACACACCAGTATTTTATTCACACTGGCGAGACTGAGCCCTCCCCCCCTACAAGTCGTAGGCCTGAAGGGCTGGTGGGCTGAATTCTATGCATGGGGGAAGGTTGTTTGAATCGAGACGTTTCTCTACTTATATGTGACTATGGCTCTTGGTGAGTTGTCTTCATTGGTAGTGAGGCCTGGTGAATTGGTGGCCCTTTTTCAGGCCCTCGGACTGGCTCTTGTTGGTGTGCTGTACTCAGCTGGCTTCTTCCTGAGGCTTTGACTGACCATCTCAGAAGTCCAGGATGGTTTCCCTGGGACTTGGAGGGTGTCTGCGACCTCGGTTGGCGTTCCTTGTTGGAGAGGGCGTCTCCTCGTCTGCATCGATGTCCGCAATGGTCCTGCTCGCGTCCCCGCCTTATCTGTCTCGTGCTGAGCGACCAACGGTGAATAACTGACTCCCGCCTTAGGGTTGTCTCATGAATTTAACTCGTGTCCCGCTATATTCAAGTTAGCTGTCAGCAGTTTCTCGAGAGAGAAATCGGGAAATTCCCTGCGTACCTCGCGTGTTTTTGTGCAGGGTTTCGTGTCAGCTGCTTGTGTACTCCAACTACGGTGGAGGGAGGGTGTGGTTGGCATCTCGGGGATTCCTGTGAGCTGTGTCTGCATTAATTCTCGTCGGTGGCTCCCCTGATTCCTTCGCCGAGGGCCGCATATCAGCTATTTCCCGGGACTTACCCTGTTTCTCTTAACTTCGGTTCTTCCCCGCATGCCCTTATACGTCGGGACTGCGCCGAGGGTGATTCCCCTCAGGGTGTGTAAACAGCGCAATGCCTATCCCATGTACCCACCACACATCAAGTATTATTTCTAATAATTACGTTAATTTTAGTCCATATTAGCAATCACTAAACAAACATTATGTTAAACTATACATCGCGCACATGAAATTCCAATACATGTGCACTATTATAAACAAAAAATTATTAGATAAAATTAATCAGATGCTACAGCCTACATGGCACCCCGATCACATTGATAACTCACAATATTGTGGAATAATTCGAATTTTAATCATGTGTTATAAAGGAACAGAATCACATTTGCGAATACCCTAGTTTTTGGAATTCCACATTTAATACACATTCAACACTTGTAAATTTTCTTACTTGCTTAAGTTAATGTTCATCCAAATATCTGAACCAATGAAATCCACGATGGCCATACCCACGTGTAATGAATAACCATGAGCATTGAGCCAGAACCGGCACATTCCCCCTGCTTACATTTCGATTACTTCAAATTGTTCATATAGTTCCTAAGGAGCTAAGAGAAGTGGCCTTGTACAAAAAAAAGAAAGAAAGTGGTGATGAAAGCCATCTTCGCTTTGTCACTTTTTAGCCGCATCTTCTTACAACAGATTTTATTCTTTGCTCAAATGGGCCGACCAGTTTTATGTAGTTTGCTGGGAGGACTCCTTGGTTAGACTCTCGATCTAGGTGCGAATGTTTAAGTTATCTCAAAGTGCTAATTTGAATTCAGTGTAAACAGCCTTCCAGTTAGCTATTAGAACAAGCGGGGCTTCCAAAAGATCCCCTGAAGCGAAAAGTTATGATTGTGTTTATCCTGTAGATGAATAAGTAGGGAACAAACTATTTTATATTACCCTCGACGTCCAGGGTTTTATTATCAGATAGAGGACCGCGGTAAACTGCTTGCCTTGCTTGGGACTCTAACATACACCCTCTCACACTGCAAGCCAGGGAGACAGGGAAGTTGGCACCACTTAGTCAATCGTGAGTCCGCAGCGTGAGATTTTACTCTCATTAATTTTTTTCCAGTTTCACAAGAGCTCTTTTCAGCTGCTTCAACAAGTAACGCTATACACTGAGTACAATGTTACTCGACTTTTGTTCGCAACTATATGCTAGCTATAATGTGGCAAATATGTATCCACTGATTTTATTTCGTCTTACCCTAACAATGATGAGTGTTTGATACGAATAAACAAGCATAACAGTTTTATGCAGATGGGGAAAGGTATTCTGCCATATTAAGATACGTTCACAACAAAGATGAAACAAAAACATTACACGTAAAATAGATAAAGTATTAATTTTTTGCCAACAATTTATTAATAACCTCGATTTTAAAAAAACAAATTTCACGTGACCTTCAAATTTAATAGAATTATATATATTTGGGTTTATCATTTTTTGAATTTGTAAACTACATGGGACGATGCAGTCCTTGCACTAGCAATTAAAATGACAAGAACAAATAAAACGTCAAGAAAAGAGTAAAAAGGGAAACTGAGGAAAATGAAAAAGGGTAGTTACTGTGTTTTCACTTCGGGCTTGCCCCTGAGATTAAGAAATACTTAATTCACTTTGCAGATTCTAAACATGTGCATAGGTTATATATATATACACACACACACGTCAAGTGCAAGTATTAAGTCTAAAGCAATCTAGACTAAAAAAATTATAAAACCATCATAACACGTTACTTTTAATATTTTGTTGGCAGCTGTCAAAGTAGCAGTCATCTTTGACCAATCAGTACCGAGCTCTCGAGTGTAGACTGAAGGTCAATATCGTGCACTCGGCAGCAGCTGCTGGCAAAAACAGTTCTTGGAACTGGCCTGTTTTGCAGGTAGCCGACTTGCAGGCGAACTGCAACATGGTGTAACCTGAGTAACAAAGCGTGAGACGCTAGCATTGTTGCATACCTACAGGCGACGATAATATAACGAAAAGTGATATTCACTCACACCATCAAGACGTCATTCAACGACACGCTATAGGCTGTTAACGGTTAATTGAGCACTTTTGAAATCAACCTTTAAAAAATGTCACTGCCCCTGCCTGAATATATTTTAACGGGTACACTAACTGGCATGCATCACAAAATGAGGGAAAGAATGTAGTCCCATGTGTTAACGACGGAATAAAAGTATTAAGTAAATATTTGTGAATAATGAAATGATTTCTTTCGCTTTCTGTATTTTTAATGCACACATATGCGCTAAAATTAAAAATAAATGGTAAAATATTTACTTTTCTAGTAATTCGCACTTCCACTTGACCGACGCATGCATAAAGTGACCAGGGCCATGGAAATGATAATTGTAAATGTGGAGGAAGAATACAAGATGTGCATACAAATAAGTATCAAGCAGGGCTTTCAAAAGTGCTTAGTTTGCCGTGAGCAGCATATAATCGGAGAGACGTCTGTTGGTGCTCACCAAGGCGGACCAGTATCGTGGGCTGTTACTTCATAACTGCAACTCGTCTGTTCTGCATAGTCTTGTTAAAACACTGAGATGAAATCACATTTTATAAAATTTCTTATCTACAAGCGAAACACGCAACTAAAAATTCTCCACTATTGAAAATTTAATATCGGCTTAATTACTCAACAGTGTGAACGATACATGATGTTCTGCAGAATGGTTAACGTTGCTGTAGTGGATACAATCGCTTTAACAATTTCCTTATGGCTAGAAGCAGACATTTTAACGTATGAAATTACACTGATGTGTCCTAAACAGCCAGAAATTAGTTTCCCAAATCAAGATCTCATCACTAACTGTTGTTAGTATAGGCCTGTTAGCCACCTCTAAGGCCAAGGTTCCCGGTTAGAATTCCGGGGAAGTCATGGATAGACATGCCCTTATTAAGATTCGAGTTTTAGTTTGTTCAATAAGAAAGAGGGGGTGGGGGGTAGGAACCACAAATCAGCCACCCAGTAGGTAAGCTAGTTTGTAAAACCCAACAATAAATTTTGTAACATAAAATAAATTAATTGACGTGTTTTAGAAAATGTCTTTATTTTTTACGTAACAACTAGTAATCAACAGTTCGAGTTTCTTATTACGTCATGAATACTCGAATGCCTGGAATGACAACATTATAAGCTACATTTGTCGTTTTGCTTTCTATGAGATCAGTGTATTTAACCTTTTCACCAGCGCGAACCACTCGTAAATTTCCATTTCTTAGAGAGTATTGAAGGTGTCCACTGATAAGAGTGCCCTGATAATAATCACGTGGTCAAGTACTTTGTACTTTTGAAGTTTTTTTTCGCGTGAATAAAAGAAGCGCGAGGACCGAATTTTACGACACACACAGAGCAACATGTCGGTACTCCAAGTTATCAGTACTCTGTTGTTTTGCTGCGTCGCATACTCAGGTATGAACTTATCAGGTTAAGAAAATAAGGATATCACCATTAGCCAAATATTAATTAATTAAGCACTAAACAACTTGCTCTATTTCGTTTCAAACCAAATTTTGATTACAGTTCGAAAATTAAAATTGATATTAAAGAGCTTCTGACGCTCCCAAACTTTGCATTTTTTTTTTTTTTTTTTTTNACTTTTCTTGGCTGGAGGAGTATTAATTTTTTTCATATGCATAAAAATAATGAAATCAAAGACTGCATTCCTATTATCATGAGGCTAATTAAAATAAACTTTTCACGAACACTAATGTTTTGGCATCACTGAGGGGTTTATCCAATCTCCAGGGAGCCACGGTGGTGTAGTGGTTAGACTACTCGCTTCCCACCAAGGCGAACCGGGTTCGATTCCCGGCGGGGCCGCTCCCGGATTTTCGCACGTGGGAATCGTGCCGGACGATTCCGCCTGTCGGCGGGTCTTCTCGAGAATCTCCCGCTTCCCCCGTTCCCTCATTCCGAAGATGCTCCATACTCATCTCGCTTCATCCTCATCGGCTCTGAAGACCTCGATGTTACGAGCCACTCAAATCTCTTCAATCATTCACTTTAATCTCCAGGCGAATTCTAAAATATTTCATTACAGTCTAGCCATTACGTTAAAATCATGGTCGGACAGCAACATACTTATACAAATGGAATTATGTTTGTTTTGATAAGCCACCTTTATATCCCAATCTTGAGTACGAGTGCTCAAGGGATGTAAGTTTTGTCAAGAATTACGTGCTTAAAGTATACATTACGTACTGTATACATTACATATACATTATCATAAGGTATACGTTACATATTAAATATAAGTAGATACAGTATACATTATATATAATAAATTAAACATAAATTTTAAAAANAGGTATACGTTACATATTAAATATAAGTAGATACAGTATACATTATATATAATAAATTAAACATAAATTTTAAAAATATACACAAAACTATAACCTTAAACAATAATCTTTACTGTTTTTTTGACATATGTACTATACAGTAAATTGNAAAAATATACACAAAACTATAACCTTAAACAATAATCTTTACTGTTTTTTTGACATATGTACTATACAGTAAATTGTCTAAATATTTGTTCAGAGTAGTATGGTTTTGATACTAAGTATTTATTTCAGTTTTCTTTAAGAACTTCTGTTTCCCTGTTATAGAGACTTTTTAGATATATTGGTAACTTATTGAAAATTTGTATTGCCATGCAACTAATATCTTTTTGATACAAAGTTAATTATGTTGTTGGAAGGTGAAGGTTGCCGTATTATATGCATATAATTACTGCAAAATTATCAGCAGTCACTAGTGTAACACCCTGCGTGGAGGGAGGAGTCGTAACATAACACGTAGGTACCTTAATGCTCTACGGAAAATTTTAATATCCTTGATAATCTTATTTACAGTTTTATTTTATTTTACGTCCTTCATAAACTGTGTGCCAAGTCAGTGTAGAAGATCTTGCTAACTTTCAAAGTTGCTAAAATAGTATTAGTTTAATATATACTTAATGCTCCATTTTATGGACTATTCAAAAAATTCAAACACACTCCCAGTTTCACTAATCACGCAATTGGAAAATATTACAAGTTTAAAAATTGTATAAATGCATTAATAGGTAACAACTATTATGCTCGATTTTCTGATCTCCAGTTCGTGATCGGAAAAGTTGAATCAACGGGTGCTATAGATTCCACAGCTGAAGATATATCGAATGTTTATTGTTTACAGTAAAATTACATAATACGTATAAAACTTCCCGAATTTAAAGTGATTCTGCCTCNATATCGAATGTTTATTGTTTACAGTAAAATTACATAATACGTATAAAACTTCCCGAATTTAAAGTGATTCTGCCTCAGTTTAGAGTATGGCTACAAATTCGCGCTGTTTTACATAGTTGTTTATTTTTGGTTGGATATATTGGCAAGAAATCTGGTGTATTTCATAAAAGTTTAAAATTTAGGGTACAACATTACCAGTTTCCACTGCCNATATCGAATGTTTATTGTTTACAGTAAAATTACATAATACGTATAAAACTTCCCGAATTTAAAGTGATTCTGCCTCGGTTTAGAGTATGGCTACAAATTCGCGCTGTTTTACATAGTTGTTTATTTTTGGTTGCATATATTGGCAAGAAATCTGGTGTATTTCATAAAAGTTTAAAATTTAGGGTACAACATTACCAGTTTCCACTGCCCGAGAGGCCTGTTGGCAAACAAGTAAGAGAAAGTTGCTGATAAGCCTAAAAAATTAAAACCTCTAAAAAATTACATCACTAAATAACTTGCCATTTTTGGCAATGGTAGAGTAAAAAAAAATATATATATATATATATAAATCTCTATGTATGCCATTTATTGAAGGATATATTCTGGCATATATTTAGTGGTTTAAATCACAGCTAAATTTGGCTAAGTTTTCCGTTGGCCGGCGGGTTTTCTCGGGGTGATTACGTTTTCTCTACCATTGCACTCCCTCACTGTTATCTCCGCATCACTTCACCCCCATCGGCGCTGAATCCCTCAGTTCTTAAGCTCCACATAAATCTCTCACTCACTCCTATTCATGCACTGCTTCTAACTTCCGTCGCTTCTCTTTAATCTGCGGAGTACAAATATCGCATTTGATAAAAAAAATAATTAATATAAAAGTGGAGGCAAGGACGTTTTAAATTTTCATTTGTGAGTTAATAATAAACTTTTATCGCGCGTCCAAAACTGGGAACTTGAAATAATTTTCACTTTTAAGTCTTAAACAAAGAAGATCTGATGCCATGTTTTTTTTTCTGACTATCTAATTCGGTTATAGTTGAAATATAAAACTATATTCCACAATAGTACAGTAGTTGGAGACGTCAATGTGAATAGCACACTTAATAAACNTCGCATTTGATAAAAAAAATAATTAATATAAAAGTGGAGGCAAGGACGTTTTAAATTTTCATTTGTGAGTTAATAACCAACTTTTATCGCGCGTCCAAAACTGGGAACTTGAAATAATTTTCACTTTTAAGTCTTAAACGAAGAAGATCTGATGCCATGTTTTTTTTTTTCTGACTATCTAATTCGGTTAGAGTTGAAATATAAAACTATATTCCACAATAGTACAGTAGTTGGAGACGTCAATGTGAATAGCACACTTAACAAACNGAGTTGAAATATAAAACTATATTCCACAATAGTACAGTAGTTGGAGACGTCAATGTGAATAGCACACTTAACAAACTTGTCGTCTGTTTGAACAGTATGCTACGACTACAAGACAGCCCTCACTGACTCTCTGTTGTTCTACGAGGCTCAGAGATCTGGAAAACTTCCCTCAGATCAGCGGGTCACATGGAGGAAAGACTCGGCCCTCAATGACAAAGGAAACAACGGCGAAGATTTGACTGGAGGCTACTACGATGGTGAGCAAACAGTACTTGGCCTTCGGTGTCCCTACAAATAAGAAAGTACATATTCATAGATTTATGCTGTTTAATAGATCAAAAAGGCGGCCGTGTAAGTAGAAAACTTCTCTTTCATTTGCGTATTCTTCCAATAGCACTCTCACTTAATAAACTGTACACCTAAATTTTAACTCGACGATAATTTCAATGGCTAGCAGTTTTCTCTCTGCCTCTCTAGCTGGAGACTTTGTGAAGTTCGGGTTCCCAATGGCCAACACCATCACAGTACTTTCTTGGGGAATCATCGATTACGAGGATGTGTACAAATCCACTGGTAAGCAAATGTTTTCTTCGATCTAACAATTAGCTCATGTTCGTTCTCAAAAAAAAAACCTGTAAAAAGCGAAGAACATTTTAACTGGCTGTTTTTTTTTTTNCAATTAGCTCATGTTCGTTCTCAAAAAAAAAACCTGTAAAAAGCGAAGAACATTTTAACTGGCTGTTTTTTTTTTTCAGGCAACTTGGAATACGCCCAGAAGGCCATCAAGTGGGGCACAGACTACTTCCTGAAGGCCCACNTTTTTTTTTTTCAGGCAACTTGGAATACGCCCAGAAGGCCATCAAGTGGGGCACAGACTACTTCCTGAAGGCCCACGTGAGCGAGAACGAATTGTACGGCCAAGTGGGGCAAGGTTCCGTGGACCACGCGTACTGGGGACGCCCGGAGGACATGACAATGGCACGGCCTGCTTACAAGATAACCACTTCAGCACCAGGTACAACTGACGACTTGTGACAGTAAAATGCTCGGGGGCGATGCAATTGTTGCACTCTCAGCTTACGATATGACCGTGGCCTGTGCCACAATTTTTTCAGTCCACTTATGAGGCTTGAAATTTCCCAAACTTTTCGTGGCAGCATGCCAAGAAGCTATCCGAGCGCTCCATATCTCCCCACGCATTCATTTGACATTCAGATTTTTCTTCTATTGGTTACAACAGACCTGTTGGAATTTGTTTACATAACGTGTAAAAGGAAAGTCATACCTTGCGTAATTTAGAATTCAATTTTCAACTTTTAAGAGTGCGTTTGGCTTAAATTCAGCCAAATACGATCATTGAAGTCCACTGATGTTTGGAAGACAACATAGAAAATATTAGAAAGAGCAATTCCTAGATAATGTTTTTTGCCAACGTTTTGAGCAAATATTTTGCCACACTGGTGTATTTATTTTGTATAATACCTTGCGTCGCAATAACATATAACTTTCATAATAATAAATATTTCGGCAGAAATTCATAACTCTAGTAAAACATTTGCTCATAACGTTAGTAAAAAAAATTATGTAGGTTTCTCCTTTACTGATTTTTCTACATTGATTTCCATTAATTTGTGGAATAGGATAAGCGTTTATAACAGTAATTCATGTCCCACGCACTTATTAAAAAAAATTACAGTATTGCTAATTACGAGACTAAAATGCAGAAATAAGTGCAACTGTATATTGTAACATTATAACAAGTGTAATTCAATAACTCACAGAAACTCTTGAGATTTTCCAAAGCTGGTCTTGAGTTGATCTGAACAAACCTAACAAGATAAGATATACGAGAATGCAGACAAAATTATAGACAATCATAGTGCCACGAGAGGGTAAAATCGATTAGCAAACACAAGTCCTACGATGTAGGTTTGAATGCCCTCGAGGGCAGGGTCGTAACGNCGAGAGGGTAAAATCGATTAGCAAACACAAGTCCTACGATGTAGGTTTGAATGCCCTCGAGGGCAGGGTCGTAACGTTATGCTTATTTTGTATTTGTTATACGAAAGCCTTTAAGCTGTACATTTGATAACGCTTATTTCATGTGCATTTTCAGGGATTGTCAGTAAGCACTGACACACCATTCTTGCATTTCCTTACTAAACTCTATATACTTTTGGCGAATTTCACCGCAAGTACACCGTAAGTAAAACATATTTGACACATATTGATCTATCTTGCAAAACATCATACCCAAANCATATTGATCTATCTTGCAAAACATCATACCCAAAAATTTTTCCTTGTCCTTTGTTTATCGACTTGATATACTCTGATGAGCCAAGAAACAAAAATCCAATCATCTTAATGCACTCCGGCAGTGGTATTCAGTTTGATTAGTGTTAGTGCACACACAGAACTTTATACGACTTCTAATGAAAGTATGCCATTACAATGATACGTTGAGGGTGGAAAGAAAAATATTTCGTTTAGGCAACATGCTGTATGAAAATAACATTATGTATTAATTTATAAATAACAAATATTTCATATCAGCTCCTATAATGAACATAGTACAATATTTTTACATAGTAAAAAGAACCGGAAGTAAATTTTTAACTCAAGATTCTCTAAATTCAGATAAATACATAACATTATTAAACAAAGTTTTACTTGTGTAATAATAAGCCTTGAACTGCTGAATGCTGTCACAGTGCAATATATTTTCTTCGGATTTCTACAGCTGTCGCGAACACTTCTTTCCCAATTACCATCGTACTCTTTCTTGAAAATCCTCGATGGCCAGGTTCCTTAATTTAATAGCCTCATTTTCTTCGCTGGGGTGTTATCCGTCGTTAACGCATGATTTTAAATTTGTTTTATATTCACCAAGCCAAACAAAATGTTTCTTAGTAATTATATCTACCTTTATCCCTTCCCGGATTGCCTCATTCCTTATTCTGTCCAATCTCGATGAGAAACACATTTCAGCAGCTATCATTCTGAGTGATAGTACTCCACACTTCTAAACCACGCACGAGAAATTTTTTTTATCAAAGTTATATACGTTCGCTTTGTTGTAGTTATCTGTTTATTGCCCACACAGCTCTACTTATGTAGTCTGGTAATATCATCGTTACTGGTCACCTGTTTGTTTGACATCTCTTATCTCGATTAATAAATATCTACACGTTGTACGCACCCGAGCAGGGACACCATGGATCAGATAAGAGGATCGTGTCATTACTAGTCAGACTAAATAAGTACTCGCGTGAAACACAACAGTCGGGCAGTAAATACATTGAAGGGGGGATTTTAAGAAAACATCCTTGCCTTAGCGTTGTTTAAAGGAAGAATGGTAGGGGACTACATGTGCAAACTAACTTTTTATATACGATTTAAATATTCCCGGAGCATCACCTTTCAAAGAGATGAGGATGGAAGTTTGGCCTTCCTTTAGTATAACAGAATTCTGTGTCACACTACACGAGGCTGCCAAATGTAGCGTAGTGGCGTGCCAGTGCGAGAAACGCGCTTGGTGAGCACCTTCATGGCCATTCTGTTGGTGGTGGACATATTATGTACTGTCATGATCCTGTAGTGTCGGTAAAAAGCTTTGTAAAATAACTTGTCAATAACCTGAACATCTATATTATAATGCTGCATGCTTCTGCTCCGTTGACATCGTAAATAGAAAATAAACAGAAATACCTAACCAGTAATCTCTTCAGAGGAGAAATCTTACACTTGGGTCAAAGATCTTCCACCGGTGGGCATTTCTTTGGCAAAACATCACGCTACGTCACAGAAAATCAGCCCACGAAAATCTTATTACACTGTCAGTGTGTAGGGTGGAAACTGACTTCTCAGTGGAAGGAGAATAGAGACTTCTCTGTGAACACTGCCGTAAGCTCATATTGTTTTCGATGTAACCCTGCTAACATTGCCAACATTGCCATCAGCTATTGAAATTTTTCCTCGTGGTAATTCAATTTTTCCTAGGTTATAATTCCGTAACTTCACTGCGGGCTTTGCCTTATCGAAAGTTACATTAGGGCTACGTTTACAAGGTGCAAATTTGCCCACATTCACTACCAGCAACTGCAAAAATGCCTGGCTTATAAACAAAATGTTGCTAACTCACACCTAAAACGAACAGTAACCAATTCCTGAATCGAGGCTCTCTTTCGGCAAAATAAACTTTCGCATTCCTACGATTTCAGTTGTTGGCATTTCAAAATCAATTGCCATGTTACACATACATGCTGAACCTATGTTCCACTCAACCATAGTAGCAAAAACTTATTTTTTTTCTGCTAAGCTATGACTTTTCCGAAACCATTTTTGGTTAAAGAGTTATTACCAGAAACTGTTTAAACATTTAGCATTAAAATGAATGAATATTTAGTTATATGGGTTGGTGTAAAAACGGAAGACTTTATTTAAATGCATATTTTGTATCAATACAGTGCAAATGTAATGTCACAAAAAACTGTGTGTTTGTCCCGCGGATCAGATTATTTAAAGTGAAATAATTGGTTTCCCAGTCAATTTAAATGACTGTTTTAATATTTCAACGTACCTAAGTGCACCTTAAATAAAATGCATATATTTAATGCAAGTTCCGAATAGAAAATATTGAATAATAGTATTTTTGGGTTCTCGATGACCGTGACTGCTACATCCCGCTCGTTTAGCCAAAATAGTGATTCTCAGGACCAACCCATAGTTCGAATTGCTGTGGCCGGCAGGTATCTGGGCAAGTATTAGAGGCGTGAAGTGGAATGAACGCCGGGGAAAAAAAGAGGGATGGATGTGAGTTGCGCGCACAGAACTGGTAATGCTATCATCTGTCTCAAAACATCAAGTTGTACGTCCTTACAACCGAAGGTTGATGATCGAATGTTTGTGAGACGGTGCATAAACTGCCGGGCCGTTCTGTTGTCGCTCAGCTACACACCGGTCCGCGACGTCTTAAGTCTAGGGATCATCAAGGCCGTGGTGGTTTAGTGGTTAAACTGCTCACCTCTCACATAGGCGAACCGGTTTTGATTTCCGGTGGGGTAGCTCCCAGATTTTCGCAAGTGGGAATCGTGACGGTTGATTCCGCTGGTCGGCGGGTTTTCTCGGGGATCTCCCGTTTCACCCGTCCCTTCATTCCTGCGCTGCTCCACACTCACCTTGCTTCACCCTCATCGGCTCTCAAGACCTCGATGTTAAGAGCCGCCCAAATCTCTTCACTCACTCGCTCTTCTAGCGATCATGAGGGAACTTGCGTGTCAAAACGTCTGCTGGCCACTGTACAAATCAGTATCCTCTTCTTCCCTTGTGCATGAAAGGAGACCACATGACGTAGTCCGATACAGAGCCGTTGTGCTGTTCCAGGCTCTGACCTGGCTGGAGAGACTGCGGCCGCTCTGNCACATGACGTAGTCCGATACAGAGCCGTTGTGCTGTTCCAGGCTCTGACCTGGCTGGAGAGACTGCGGCCGCTCTGGCAGCAGCGTCTATCGTCTTCAAGACAGCCAACAGCAGCTACTCCTCCACCCTGCTCAACCACGCCAAGCAGCTCTTCAACTTCGCCAACACCTACAGAGGCATCTACTCGCAGTCCATCTCTGATGCCAGCAGCTTCTACAGGTAAGTCTGCCTCATCAACATGTTCCATACTNAGGCATCTACTCGCAGTCCATCTCTGATGCCAGCAGCTTCTACAGGTAAGTCTGCCTCATCAACATGTTCCATACTTACGAGTTGATAGAGCTTAACGTCTCATCGACAGCGAGGTTATTATAAAAGAAGCAAGAAGCTCAGAAAAGTAGGTACGGGGAAGGAATCGGCCATAGTCTGTAGTAAGGAACCGTTCCAGCATTCGACTAGTGTGATTTCGGGAAGTCATGGTAAACCTAAATCAGGACGGCCAGTCCGGGATTCAAACCCAGATCCTTCCGAACGCGATTCCGAAGGTTTACCTTTGCGCAACCTCGTTAGGTGTAATGAATTGGTTACACACGACTACATGACCAACGAGGAGGGGGGAGGGGTTACTTCCTCCTTCCTTTTTTTTAATTTGTGCTTTTTCGAGTATTGCTGAATGTAACTTTTCCAATAACAGAATACACTTTTTTTTTTTCAACTCCATTCCATAATCTTACGGTCCTGTTTACTACATTAACATCACAGTTGTTATTATAATATGTTAAATATTTCACTTCAGCATTTTTTTCCTTTTAAATCATTTTATCTATTTAGTTTCGACGCTGTAAGTTACCGTTATCCCATTTGTTGTGAAANCATTTTTTTCCTTTTAAATCATTTTATCTATTTAGTTTCGACGCTGTAAGTTACCGTTATCCCATTTGTTGTGAAAAATTAATCTTTTTACACCTGCTATGTTCTGTTGAGGCTAACCTAATCACTGAGTTTCTTTATTTTTAAATGCTGCTGTATGGACATATTTAAGCTTCATGTCACGTGGTGCTGTAAATGGAGTGATCATGATCAGCCTCTGTAGTATTTCTTCAGGGAACCACATTTTCCATCGCCATTAAGTTTCTTATAGTCCATTCGTAAGATTATTCAAGATGGACAACTCATTATAATTTCCGCTGCAGAATTATAGGGTACTACAATCACAAGTCTATGAATGTACATAGTTTTTTCTTTCAAATAGCGTGTGTACATATAATAAAACATTAGGTTGCTTGTAATGCAGCACTACGTGGATAATAATAGCTCGTATGTCTTCTGTATTAGCTACGAAATCTCTAAACTAATGTAAATAGTAGAAAACCCCCTCAGTAGAAATAAAAATAAAGGCGTACTGTAGTTGCCGTTCTGCAAACGACCAAGCACTCAACGCAATTTAGTTTGTATTTCAATAATTAAGTACAAGCTGTGATTACAATCTGCACAACCCCAAACATTTGAGTGTGCATCGTATTTATCACTCAAACTAACAAGTTGTAAACAATGATATAATTTCTACACACATGTATGTAATAAGCTTATGATATATTATCGTCGCCAATGTTCAGTTTNTGTAAACAATGATATAATTTCTACACACATGTATGTAATAAGCTTATGATATATTATCGTCGCCAATGTTCAGTTTTGTGAAGTCTATTATGTTCTTCCAGCTCCAGTTCGTACGCTGACGAACTTGTGTGGGCAGCAGTTTGGCTGTATAAGGCTACCAAAGACAGCAGCTACCTCACAAAGGCCGAGAGCTTGTACCAGGAAGGAAACCTTCAGTACTCCAACGGCGGTTTCGACTGGGACACGAAAACATCTGGTGTGGAAGTGAGTAACAGTACAAAACTTTACATTTCATTATATAATAATAATAATAATACATTCCTTGGAAGAAGGTCTCATGAAAGGATGTAATTGCAAGGAGAATATAAAAATATAATAATAGCGGAGTTTTGTCGTGATGTCCTGTGCCCTGGAGTGTTTATAATGTATAGACTAACAGTTTGTATGTATTGCAGATTCTCATGTCCGACATAAGCAGCAACTCTATCCACAAGACGAAAGCTAAGAGCTACTTGGATTACATGGTCAACAACCAGCAAAAGACGCCTAAAGGACTTCTTTACATTGATCAGTGGGGTACCCTCCGTCATGCTACTAACGTCGCTTTCCTGCTGCTTCAGGTATCCAAATTATCATTGTAATAACTAGTTCAAACAAATATATATAATAATTTCACCGCCTGCTTTGTATGCTTTCCTCTATTGATGCACGTGCGTTCAAAAACCAAAGTATCTAAATTGTAAATATTTTAATATGTTTACAGACATTTTTAACAGCGCCTTTAACTTCCATAACTACGGAGTTGAAATATATACGTATTAATTGTGTTTTTGTAAGCACTGTCACATTTCAAAAATCAAGGAAGTTTATACTGAAATGTTTTATAGGCTGTTAAACTCGGCATTGGTGACTCCACCTACACGACCATGGCTAAATCGCAAGTTGACTACGCCCTTGGCAGCACAGGTGTCAACTTCGTCATTGGCTACGGAAGCACGTATCCAACTCATGCTCAACACCGCTCCAGGTAACTAACTCTATTTTATATTGCACAAAAAACAACAGTAAAAATAAATAGCCACAAATATCACTCAAACTAAAGTCAGGCAAGTATTCACTGCACAATACACGATGGTTTGCTCCAGCAGTGTTTAGCAGGCTGCAATGATGAATTAGAAAATGATTTTCAACCCTTCATAGTTATCGAGCTTGTTTGTAAACAATAAGCCATCGGGTCGGTTCCAAGGGGAGAGGTTGTTGATGATCTGGGCGAATGGTAATATCTGCGTTATATATTTACCATGAATTCGAAGGAAGGTGGAAGCTGGGTTTGGTTTATAAAATCAGTCCCTCAAAACACAGGTTCTACCTGAGTGGCTTTACAAATCACTCATTGCTCAATTGTAGCTTAACAGGGGTGAATCATACACCGAGTACCATTTCTCATATGAATGTACGAATCAGATGGCCTAAGACTTCGTGTAAATCTTGACAGATTTTCACAATAAACACCATTCAGACAAACGCATATTTAGCTTTTTTACTAACGTTTAACAAATTCTACCTATAAAACATTACTACAGGTTCGAATCTCAAAGGAGGACTGTGGACTTCTATATGCATCACTGATGCAATCATGCCTTTGTTACGTTGCCACACTTAAAAAAGAAAAAAAAACGTACGAACGAAACAGGGAAGATTGATTGGAGAATGTCAAAAGGTTTGTGACATAAAATAGGATAGCTGATCTGTCGGATTGTGGTTGGCTGAAAACATAGAAGAACACTTGCACAGAATCTTGAAGCCCGTGGTTTGAAGCGTGATCTGAACTCGTATTTTACTCTTTAGCTTCTAAGCTTGACGTTTGTGTGTAATACTTGCTGGCAAACTTTTTGTAATTATGTACAAACAGAAACTGTGTTTATGTATGGTATAAACTGCATTTGCACTGCATGTAGCACTAGCATTCTCCCTGAGGAGAAAAGACTTCTCGTAACACGTTAAACAGAATGTTTCACTCACTCTCTACCCCTGATGTTCGCTCATAAACATCAAGGTTCCCTATTGGCTGGGCTGTCGGCTGGCGAGTAGGTTACCAGGCGCCGATTGGCAAACGGCGTTCCAACATTTTGTTGGCCAGTGGCGCCATTTTACTGGCACGTGCGTCTTGAGTTCGCGGTACAAGCAGCATGTTTCACCTCCGTATTCTTAAGTACTCTGTGGTGGAGCAGCGTGTGTTATCGTCCTCACGTATTAGAAGACGGAGCCCATAAAGGCGTGCCTGCGGCAATTTATATCACAGTCTGGAGGCTGGAAACTCTTCCATTCAATACAGGGACTGAGAGCGAGTGAAATATGCTGTGCAAGAATGCCTTCTGAGGCTCTGCTATGTCCGTCTCGTACGCAGCTCGTGCCCAGACGCCCCCGCCACCTGCGACTGGAACACGTACAACGGCCAGCAGGCGAACGCGCACATCCTGTACGGCGCCATGGTCGGCGGACCCGACAGCAACGATGCCTACACGGACGTGCGCTCCGACTACGTGCACAACGAGGTCGCCTGCGACTACAACGCCGCGTACCAGGGTGCTCTGGCAGCTCTCATCAAGCTCGGCGTCTGAGCCATCTTTCCAACTACGTCTACTTCCACTGCTGCTGTAATCAACGCACCAAACACCTCTACTAATATAATACAATATTTTACTTTATCTCTCTTATTTCTTTCTTCTACCTTCCGTTGCTCAAATGAAGTGGCCCGCCTACCTGGTTCTTGAACTGTGTTGCAGCATGTTTGCAATAATTTTTTTTTTTACGAAATTATTAAATGTGCACCATCACATGGAAAGAAAACACTTCAGACGAGGACAGCATGATATTTTGGAGATATAATGCATGCTATTTGTTGAGGTTTAATGAATAAAGGCCTTTTAATAAACGAAATGTTTTATTATACTTTAACAGCAAAGCTGATACAACAATGTTGACCGTTATATATTTATCAACTAGAAAAAAACAAAACACTACCCAGTGTTGCCAACAACTTAAAACTGAAGTTACCAAATAATAATTATTACATTGCCATATTTTAACACCCCCTCTCAATGTAATACAGTTCTATCTTATATCTTATCTGATACAATTATATCTTATTTCTAAGTTTGAATACAACACTTATTTAAACATCTTACAAATAATTCTTGACTTAAAGCCTTAGTGAGTATGTCAGCTGGTTGTTCACTAGTTTTCACATAATGAAGGCAGATCTTATTATCTTTAATCAAATCCTTTATGAAGTGATATCGTATATCAATATGTTTGAGGCGCTTAACAGTGTCTGTGCCTGCAATAAAAATGGCTGACTGGTTGTCACAATACATACTTACTGGACATACATTTGAGTAACCAAAATCACTTAATAAGTTTATCAGCCAACAGGCTTCGCTTCCTGCCATACTCACTGCAACATACTCAGCCTCAGTTGACGACAGACTGNGAAATGTTTTATTATACTTTAACAGCAAAACTGATACAACAATGTTGGCCGTTATATATTTATCAACTAGAAAAAAACAAAACACTACCCAGTGTTGCCAACAACTTAAAACTGAAGTTACCAAATAATAATTATTACATTGCCATATTTTAACACTATTAGTATTATTTTGGAAACTCCCAACAACGTTAAAAACTGCATAAAAAAAAGAAAACAGTATCTTTACACATATGTACTACCAGTACACGAGTGAAACTACGATTAGAGCCTGTATTGAACATTGCTACAGATTTTCCATCAAATAAGATCGTAACGTTACTACTTGAAGTCCCGTAGGAAGCCCTACACACAGCGCATGAACACTGCATGCCAGTTCAGACACTTGCCCGGAGTGGTGATGGCACATTTGATGCGCGTGGCAGTGCCGCCCTTATCGTTCACTCCACAGAGCAGGCTCCCGTGCTTCTAAGCTTAAAATGCAGAAAACAGCTCCAGGTAGGTGAGCCCCTTACGGCTGTTCAAGAGCCAAAGATTTTTCCTAATTTTTTAGTATATTTTATAGATTCGTGACATATCAATGATAACTTGATAAAACTACGAAGTAATTTTAAAAATAACGTTTATCGTGCTTTTTTTTTAGAATTATTATACGTAAAATCTTGATTCGTTCAAATTTCAGAAAGGTGTTTGAAGACAGTTCTGTTGAGCTTAAGTGTTTATTGAAATCACAGAAACAGCATTATTTATTATTATTGTTTTTTTCGGAATCCAACACTTGGTTCACCTGAGTTATGAGTTTAACTTTTAGTTATTTTGACTCTCAATTTTATCTCAAAGGTTAAAATTGATACTCAGGCAAGCCGCGTAGCAAATTTCCAAGATATATTCTATATGATATCCAAATAACATCAGCAATTATTTTGAGCTATCGTCTAACATATTACTTTTTGTACCATTTTAAGCGAAAAAGGATAAAAATTTATAATTAATATAACTAATTTCATTATTTTTCGAAAAGTAATTTTCTTTTCATACCACAATGAACAAGTATGTAGTATGTTAAAAATGTACAAAATAATTTTAACCTCTTGAACACCCTTATTGACACAATTTAGGAATATTTCCTGAATGACTCACAGAAGGATACAGTTTAAACCGGTGTGTAACATCACATTGTTGTAAAAGGCTGAACATACGACCTCTACGACCCTGAATATGACCAATCTTACATTCATTCTCCATGGCGTTGAATGAACTACACCAGGAAACCTCTTCTGTTGACAGCAGATATCTGGTAGAGTAACATTCGTTAATAACTTCACAGCTGCAACCTCCTAATAGACTTTACAACTTGAAATTTGAGAGATAAATGGCCAAACTGATGATTATGCTTGAATAAACAGGTCGAGAGTCATACTCAAGAATAAAATATATAAAGTAACTCATGGCCATGCGTACGAAAACCCCTCCTTTTTCACCCATAAATAGTCACGTTAAAAATGCAACGTTTTAGCAGCCATACCTGTATATTGCAATTAACAGACAAGTGTACGAGTGCTTTGATTTCCTCGCTGTAGCATAAAGAACATGTAAAATGTTAGTAGTTATTAGTATGTTTTGTTTCCCATCCTCCACTCGACGTTTTAAACCATGATTTCAATGGCCAAACTGACAGCAGCCGATCATAAGTTGCTTCATATAAAATGCTTATGTATATATCCCATTTTTACATTCATATGCTGGTGGTATTCTTTCAAGAGATAACTCTGAAGGCCCTTACATAGTTGAAAACTTAAACATTTGACTTTACATTTGCTTTCCGAAATGTTGTTTCTTATTGAACTTGACACAATGGAACTGTCAAAGGTAAAGTCAAGCACTCTTGACTTACCGATTTCGAAATCTTGACATTTAAAGTCAAAGTCAAGCAGCCATTTTGCCGAAAATCTAACAGAGGTTATGCGGAATGGGTGTTATTTTATTGTAGGACGATTTTCATCTCGGTATATTAAACCAAGCTCGTCTAAATTAAATAAATGACAAACGAATATAGTATGAAGAAGAAATATATGAATTTATATTTTTGAATAAAGTAAACAAGTGAGTTTTTGTTTTGAAATAAAATTTTAATATAAATTTTAAGCCTATTAAAAAAAGAGTACGTAAAATATATTCCTGAATAATATAATAATGAAGTACATAACAAGATACACATTTTTACAAAACTCGCAGAACCGATTTTCAATTGTCTGAACTTTGACTTGACATTTGTATTGTGTATTGATAGTTTCGTCAGAGGAAAGGTAATGTAAAGTCAAATGCTAAAGTTTTCTATTGTGTAAGGGCCTTGAGGCTTTCCTAACTGACAAGCTTATATTTTACATTTTATTTTTCAGGAACATCTTACAAAATTTTACAGCGTATTTATGCTTTATAAATGTTTTCCAGTTATACCGCAAATGTAAACAACATTTATGTGACAAGATATATTTTTATCCCATAGTCTAGTGTATTGCAGTTGAACAGCTTCCATCTAGTCTAAAATCAAAAAATCGTGTTCAGAGGTGAATACTACATGTAAGCACTGCTCGTAGTGCGTACAATTTAAAAATATCTACAATATTCTCTCAATTTGCTGCCTACTGAAGCATCACGCCTTGTTAACGCATGGCAATACAGCTGGTCGAACTGTAATTTTCCCTTACCCGACACCACCATTCCAGGAAGTCATTTCTACGTTCTTTGCTCAGCCCTCTCGGCATGTCTTTGTAAACACCTCGCCTTGTGTATTACCCATACAGTCAGGTCAAATTGGCCTAGCAGGTCTGCCATTACACCTACAATTTCCCTCCGCAGGTTACATAAACTGTTCTACGGCAAAATCCAACATCAAACCAGCCCTGGTAACCTCACGACCACGTCAGTATCAAGGTCATATTTAGACATGTTGTTTGCTTCTTGTTGGGTGGTGAGAGAAAGTTCCTTCACCTGCTTCTTTCCAATTAGCTTCCCTCTTAATTGTTCATACTGTGGTGCGAGACACACCCGTTGCCTTAGATGTTCTCAGCTGTGCTTTCTCAAGTGGAATGGATGGTTTCCTCAATAGCGCTTCGTTTTCCATAAACTGCAGAACGTTGTAAACCATGTCTCGCGCCAGTGAGTGCAGTTTCTTACCTTTCACTTTTGGCGAAACTTGAGGCACCTATAATAATGTTGTACTGTACTGAAGAACCTTCACTTGGATGTAACCTACAGACTGTAAACAGAAGTGATGAACTACACACACAATCCTGGGATACAAACGGTAAACGTAAATGTGTTTAGTAAGTACCGTGGACAACCGTGGACGCGCTCGCAATACCTACGTCTGCTTCAGGCTCGACAAAGGGACACTTCACTCGGTATAGTAGCAGCAGCTGTGCTGGTGTCAAGTACGCGTTATCGTTCTGAGGTTTCGCCTCGCCCTTCCATGACCCACACTGATACACTCCGTTTGTAAAGGTCGGCCAGGCTCGGAGTTATTCCACGCGTAGTGTAAGTACTTCACTTTTCCTCTTGAATAACACGCCCAAACTAGCTGCTTGGCTAGCTGCGCCATCTTCCACCATCTCATGCCTCAAAGAAGCTTGGTCAGCCATAATTATATACCCCTGCACTTCCCCTCCGCAGGCTATACAAATCTGTTCTTACACACAGAGCGGAAACTCCTATGTAAACACTTTGCCTCTTGAATACCACGCCCTAACCAGCTGCCTGGCTCATTGCGCCATCATCTAGTGGCTTGGCCAGCTCTCCATTTCTTCAAAGTCCGCAAGACAGTTCCACAACATACAAAACACTTTGTAACGAAATGACTGCTTACAGAAACCTTCGCCGATTAAAACTACGCCTACAACAGTCACTCATGTTAGAGGCAGATGAGTAACTTCCTCCTTAGCACACATTACTCGACCCCATGTATTTTCCATCGTCTTTGGTTTTACGTTGTTTACCAAGGTCCTAATGAGCCTGTTTTTATTTGGGACGCTCTGTAAGTGCGCATGTCTTTTAACTATAATTTAGAAATATGCACATATATTTTATGAAATTTCATTCTGCTGTACAGAAATATATATATAATTTTAATAGGCTCTCATTCGTAGATTATGTGAAAATTACTCTTAAACGACAGGTAAATATTTCATGCTAATGAAAGTGCAAATTGTAAACTAATCATGCACTAATTATAAAGTGAACAAAAATCAAGCCGCGAACTTCATATTGACATAAAGATGTGTCAAAGGGCACGTCAAGAATCTTCCAGAATTTCAGTTTTTCTCAACAAAAAAAATTGGCAAGATCTTTTTGAACTATGCCAAGCTGTGTAGGTAATGTAAACGACAATATTTAAACACTTAAAAATAATGGAAACTTCGGTAACCACTTAAAATACACAACTTTCGCACCACACAACATGTAATCATTGAATAAAACAGACGCATGTATCCATAAAATGATTACTTGAGGAAGGCAGTGCAAATCTACATTAGAAAATGAGCACAATTACAATAGACGGCTCAATCATTACATGTACACTGAAGAGCAAAGAAAAAAACTGGTATAGGCGTGCGTATGCAAATAACAGTGGTATGGAACCAATTAGAGTAACGCGATGCGGTCGTCAGTTAGATCGGCTACTGCTGCTACAATAGCAGGCTATCAAGATTTAAGTGAGTTTGAGCGTGGTGTTATAGTCGGCGCACGAGAGATGGGACATAGCACCTCCGAGGTAGTGATAACATTTGGATGTTCGCGTACGACCATTTCACGAGTGTACCGTGAATATCGGGAATCCGGTAAAACATCACATCTTCGACATTGTTGCGGCCGGAAAAAGATCGTGACAGAACGGGACAAACGACGACTGACGAGAATCATTAAATGTGACAGACGTGCAACCCTTTCTCAAATTGGCGCAGATTGGATTTGTGTACTGCCCTGCAGGATTGATGGTGTGAATTGCCTCCTGCATACCTTCAGACATTAGTCAAGTCCATGCCACGTTGTCATGCGGCACTTCTACGTGGTAGTGGGGGGGGGAGGGGAGGCTACACGATATTAGGCAGGTGTACAAATTTTTTTGGCTCTTCAGTGTATATGAATGATGTGAACGTAATACCTGAGTTAAGATTAAGACCTAAGTGGTACACATGCATTCAAACCACAAAACTACGCCTTCCCACAGATTCAGTTGTTAAAGGTGGCACTTCCTGACCACTGATAGCACAAAAAAAAGTTGATGTGTTTGGTGAGTGCTAGGACAAGGGACTTCAAAATCGAATCCATTCACCATATTGGATTGCAATACATCTCTGGTGTGACATCATGGTGGCCATCTTAGTTTTGGCCCTGACCTTGACATTCGGCTTCTTAAGTCATTCGCTGACTTATTTTTGGTTTAAAATATGCGTTTAAATTTCCCACATTTTCCTCGAAAATCGCAGGAGTTTCTGGCAAATTTATTTTCATTTCCTCGTCATTGTTTTTATACATCACCACCGAGAAGCGATCAGATGAGATGCCACGACGACCCCAATTGCAGCTGCATTGCCCTGTCTATTTTCGGGACGTCAGGGAAGAGCGCGAGTTACCAATGGCCACATTGATACCAAACCCATTGCAGTGGCCACCCACCACACTCCGAGGGCTCCCACCTGCCGTGAGATAACCGCACCATGCTTGCAACACGTCATCTTAGTAACACACAACACCTACGAAGAAGGAAGCGACGAGGCACCTACCCAATTTATCTGGACGTCCAGGTGGGAGCCAACAGGATCACCACCAGGACTTCTTCGTGTCTAGACCGGGCTCCCGAGGGAGCCGTTCGTCCTGTAACCTCTTACTGAGTCTGGTCCTAATGCCGCAAAGACCTGAAAAGTAACCGGCTATTGAATGTGCGAGTTCAGTGTGATGGATGTAGGATCCAAAACAAGGGTATTAGCTATACCATGTTACAAGTATAGCAACATCAACGCGGTGGTCTGGAGGATGCTCTCGAGTATCGCCCAGTAACTTGCCCATAATCTGGAAGCATTATAAATGCACTCCCCTACGCAAAACATTTTAATATGTCCAAATTTATTTTCACAATTCTTTAAGTAAGTCTATGTGTATGTATGCAAATCATTTTTTGAAGGGTTATGTATTATACTATATAATAACAGTAGGTATAAAATGGGGCTTCGGGTGCAGGATTCAGGAGTTGGAGCTCGAAGCCACCACCCAACTCGGCTGACGTCACAGGCGGAGGTCGCGGTCAGCGGTCTGAGGCAGCCATGTTATTAACAAGATGCCTGTTCCACCGCAAAAATCAATTCATGACTTAATTAGTTAGCCGAAAAATCACCATTTCACCAAAAAAATATGGAAAAATGTCTCGATTGAGTTTTCAAATGGGCAAAGTGGATTCCAGGCTCCTCGATGCGAGAGGAAAAACGTCCTCAGAACAGTAAAAACTGTTTCGAGGCTCCGAACCAGGTCCAGTAGATCGGGTGGATCAGCTGTCATGGCCCCTCTCCCTCTCCCAACAGTCATTCTGCACCTACTACATCCTAACACCCTACCTCCACCCCTCCGTCTTCGCCATCACACCAC
>NQII01008611.1:34245-66997 GCA_002778355.1 Clitarchus hookeri | reverse complement strand
TATTTTCGGCCTCGTTTACTGGCCGGTGGAGGGGATTTCTGCAACTGTCTTTCGCAAGGTGTTGTTGCAATCACGGTCGTGTCCTGGTTCCATTTTTGAAGGTGTGATCAGACAGGCCGTTCAAATAACGCCTGATCACTTCATAACAGAGCGCAAGCGACTGTATGAAAATACAGAAATTTTGTTTGCTGAATGTNTCAAATAACGCCTGATCACTTCATAACAGAGCGCAAGCGACTGTATGAAAATACAGAAATTTTGTTTGCTGAATGTTACTGTTTTTTAATGATTTTGTACTTGTGGTGGGTGTAACTTTATGCTATCGTCTCCTCAGGGTATATAATTTTTTCTTCCGCAAAACTTTCTGTGTGTACATTATTTGTATGTATAAAGAGTTTTATATGCGGACACACTGAGCTAGAAATATCGTTGCACGTAGAGTAACCATACGTATATTTTTTTCTGCTGCCTAAATTTTCTGATGTAATGATTTTAATCTTGGGAGGAAATGTTTTGTAATGATGAACGCCTTTGCCTTCGTAAGGGGGAATGCCTGGTATCATTCACTGTGCATATCGCATACCGTGAGGTGTAGCGAAGTGGTTTTAACTCTCTTTTTGTGTCCATGATTACTTATATAGAAAGCGGCATAACGCATCCGTACACAACACATGATTTTTTCCAACATGATCTTCAAACAAATGTTTTGCTGAGGAGGGAAAGCATTTTGTTTAGAGAGGGTAAGGGGCTCTCGATTAATGATATTTCGTTAATATTTACCACGGAAACATGCTTTTTGTATAATTCTTTCTCGTGACGTATATTTCCAGTATGAGGTTTTTACTCTATTTTTAATAGCTTGCCTTTCGATTCGAATACCTTACTTTCGCTGAATGTGGTCGGTTTTGCAATGCTGTGTTTGAGCCATACCTACATTAAATTTTATTGATGGTGTGTTTATTCGGAAAGCCAACAGCGATGATTTCCCCCTTCGAGTTAAACATGTGCAAATATCCTTCGAATACACGCTCTCGTGTTGGAGGCATAGGTCTTTAGACTGTGATAGAATACAGTTTGTGCCTCCACGAAACCATTCACATTAATTAACCCAGACCCTCCCATGATTCTTGGGCGTGATGGTTGCTGGCACAATATTGGATTCTCATCCTGAACCCTTGGTTTTGTGGGAAGTACACTCGTACGCTGCTGAGAAGGAGACTGGACACGACAGATTTTGGCAGGTGAAAATCCTAGAGCTACGCACGTTTTTGTATGCCTTTGCAAGTTATCGCGCATAGCAAATGCCATGCCACATTTTTTATACTTATATGTCCTTTCATCTGCAATATTCGAACATTCATACTTTTCGTGCCTTCGAACACATTTGGTGAATGCCAACGAAGTGTTACAGTAGCGTCACAGGTACTGAGGTGACTCCTTTGCCAATTAAATAGGTGGTAAATATATAAATAAAAAAAAAAACATAAGTTTTAAGACAGTATTTTTTGAGGTTACATATTACTCTAGAGACTAGATGGCCCGAACCAATACTCTATATGTAAGCAGATTTGTAATTTTGCGGGAAAATATATGCGTATTACATGCATGCTTGATAATGTCCTGTGACCTGATTGAATTAAATATCTGCAATTGCCAGTCAGAATGCTAAAAGACGAGGGCGAGAAAGCGATCTGTCACCTCTGGCATAATACGACAAACTGTGCCGAATGTCGATATTTTCCCCACACTAGCATGCTCTATTAGACAATACTGAAAACAGCAATGTTTAAACAAATGACAAACTTAAAACCAAGATGGCATCCACCAACAATGTTTAAACAAATTACGAGCAAAAAACCAAGATGGCATCCTCTAGCAATGTATATACAAATAACAAACGGAAAAACCACGATGGCATCCTCCTCCAATGTATAAAAAAATTACAAACGAAAAACCAAGATGACGTCTTCCAGCAATGTGTAAACAAATGAACGAAAAAAAACCAAGATTGCTGCACACGATAGAATGAGTATTGGTGAAGGGTGGTGCTAGTTTATTAATTATCGATTTACCCACCAGGTGAGGTGCCTATTTAGCCATCAGGTGGCTGCAACATTTGTTAATGTTTTTAAAGTATAAGTGGTGCTGTCGATGCCCTCCATATTTGATTTCATTTTCAACACAAAGTTAGCATTGATTTCGCCATTTCACAGCCTAGCGAGCTGTCGGTACCCACTCATTCTGACGATTCAGCTGCAAAGTAAAATGTCGTCATTCACATTTGTTTCATAGACATAAAAAATACCTGCAATATTCTATAATATTTTTTAATGCACTGCCCCAGAACCAGCCATTCCTAGCTACTTACGTATAATTTTTTACATAAAATGTTAAATAATTTTTGTTTGTTGCATTGCATTTATTATCGTCGAAACAGAAGGATTTTCCCCATTTAATAAATTGTGTAAGTTTTATTGCAAAGCACGTCGGCTTAATAGGATATTACGTAGTACTACTCAAATCAAGTTATCTTTAAATAGTTTGTTGTTGACTTAACGCCCCCTTCCGCTGCTTACGATGTGTAGTGATATCACCGTGAAAGACCATAATAATTTTAAAATGGCCTGAAATGTTTATTTTTGGAAGACTTTTATCTGTATTATGGATCTGAGTGGTGGGATTAATCGATTCGGAAGGAATACTACACCATTTGTTTAATGCTATACTAAAAATCCTTTCTTAAGTTTCCTGTTCATACATTTTCCGCTAAAGCAAATAAGTTTCTATAACAGCTCCAGATTTAACCAAACAGCAAAATGTACTTTACTTATATTTATGCTATGCACCAGATTTCATATCAGGTTTATGTTGAGTCGTAACCGTTTAACTGTTTCTATAAATGGCATTCTGACTTGAAAATTTGGGATGTTTGCTTCTTCATTTGGGGATATATACCACCGCATGGTTTAAATATGCCTTACAATATTTTCTGTGGAATTCAAATAAACGAATAGTTTTCATTTTACAATTTATTCTCTTTAAAAACATATGACACTCGAACATAATTATTAGTCGAATACATTGCAAGATACAGCCGGATTTGTAATACAATTTTACAAAACAAAACATTAAAATATGAGATGGAAGTAATATAAAGTCAGAAAAATACTCATGCTTTTAAAAGAGCAGAAAGCGTTATTTTATAACGTTGTACCAAACAGTGTTAACCTTGCAGACCCTTAAGATGTAGTAAAATTTTCCTGAAAGTTTTTGCATTAAATTGTTATTGAAAAATCAAAAGTTAAAATAGCAATTTAAACATTTTCGGATGCAGACAAAGTTGCAAAAATGTGATAATTTACGCTGAAATATATGCATGCTTATATATATGTATTTATATATATATATATATCCAAACAGATATATGTATCCGAACAGAGTAACTTATTTCCACATTTAGAACGGTCGAGTATAAGTAGATTTATTGAAATTTTTAATGTGCGGATGTCCTTGAACTTTATATATTTAATTGTTCTAAACAATATATTGAACCTTTCAGCATTTCTTTTGCAAGTTGTTTTGTTTATTCTTAGCTGCGTGTCGGAAAAACCGAAACAACAGTGATTTTGGAATATAATCATGCAAAAAGAACCGAATCCTGACATCTTTTTGTGGGAAACATCATCGTATGTAATGTCCATTAGTTCACTACCGCTAGTTACAAATATAGAATAACTTTATTTGCGTATATCACTCTTATCATTTTACAAACACAAACAAGTTAAATGTAATCTTGGAAAACTTTCATGCGTGTTTTTAAGGAAGGAAGACTCATATTTTTTGAAGTGGTTTTAAAGTTGTAGGCTGAAGAGTTCGTGGCAAATATATAAATGTCAAATACGTCAGTTGAAGTCCACGATATTAAACATAAAAAAGGATAAGAAAGTACAAAGGTAGATAATGATTTCTGCCAATATTGTGTGCAAATACGTATTTTGTCAGACAGATGCATTTATTTTGCATAATATCTTGCACCGGAAAGTCACGTAAAAATTTACGCCACAAGAAATCACTTGACAGAAGCACACCGCTCTGGTAAAATATTGCCCAAAAGTTAGTAAAAACTGTTATGTAGGATTGTCCTTTATTCGTTAATCTGCTTTGGCTTCCAAAAACTTGTGGAATACAATTACAATTTATAGCGGTGAATAATGTACCACCCACTCTTAAGAGGCAATTTTTCCTGTTAAATGTTTTTGGCATATAATTATTTTCTGGATGATTTATTAAAAATAAAATTAACTACAGTTTTTGGGATCTATGGTTCTCAACTTCGGTGAGTGACCTGGCCAAGCTCCCATGGTGGATGGGCCGGCCGTCAGTCTTTTGTCTGGCATCTTCAAACACTGGCATGGCCACCAAGGGGACATTGACTCACTGTTGACAATATCCCAGTTTACCAGTGCACGTCTTCACATGTTTCTGCGAATGCTTGTCTCCTGGCAATGAACACACATATGGCAACGTTCGTAGCTGTTATTGGCACCGTGATGGCACGTACATACGTGCCGGACAATACCGCTGATCGGCGGGTTTTCTCAGGGATCTCCCGTTACCCCTGACCTTGCATTCCGACGCTGCTCCATACTCACTTAGTTTCATCCTCATCGGTTCTCAAGACCTCTATGTTAAGAGCCACCCGAATATATTTACTCACTCACTGATGGCACAAAAGGGAAAAGAAAGAACTTTTTTTTTTCCGGGGGTGGGGGTTAAACAGATTGTAGTGGAGACACTTGTCAATTAGGGCTCGGTGATTTCAGATTTGACCGCAGACGTGGCTAGATGCAGCCGTGTCGAGCAAAATACTCCTATACGAAGAGCCAAGGCTACCAAAGGCGTAAGTGTGAATTTTGTGTGCCTACTTGTTACTTGAGACTGTTTCGAATGGCAGGGAAACTTGTAATGTACCTACTACCTCTAAAATCCTGAGGGTCCTCAGTGTTTAGAATAAGAATAAGTTGCAGTAACTGTAGTTTGTGACTGTTTCTTTTAACGTTACTCGTAGGTCGATGTCACTGTAATTTACAATTTAAAAATAAGAAGGGGAAGGAGTACGGCTCGGAACAAAAAAATCCGAGGATTAATTCTCCTGGCAATAACAGACATTTCTGTAATAAACAGGTAAGCGCTTGTAAGGTTCGTCGGATAACTATTTAGTGTGCCTACCTACCCCTAGACACAGTCATCGCCAGCAGTGGTTAGACAGGATCTCGTTAGACTACTGGTTTCTCATTGCCAATGTTGAATTTTTACTGTTCTGTCTTACCCTAGAGTTTATTATCTTTTCTTCGAATACACCTGATACGGAGGATTAGGTGAGTCACGAATAAATATATTACTATACAGTTCTATAAGTAATCATTATTCGAAAACTTTGATGCAACATTTAGTGAAATCTCATAGGTTTTGTGGGAATTGGTATAGACGTGAGATGATATGGTAAATATATGCTGGAATTTGCATTTAGTCCAAGCACTCCTGGTAAAAATGCGCAAAGGAAAATATGGTAGTTGGGATAACATAGCCAATCTGGTATAAAATAAGGGGATCCAATAGTATTTCCAATTTTAGTCCGTTTCTGAACACCGAGGTAATACTGATGCGAATGAAAATCAGTGATAGTCGGGTTTTCAGGTTAAGAGTTCGTAATAAAGTTCTACTATTCATCGGCATGTAGAGCTGATTTATTCTTTCAAAATGAAGCGACCAACAAAATCCGGGACAATGGGATGCTGCTGTTTCCGCATCTAGTAGAGCTCTTGCTGGCGAGACAGGTAAGGCAGCAGATGCTGTATGCTGATACGATGTAGATGGTATTCCTTATATCGCGCATCTGCCGAACTGCCCACGTAAGTAATTTCAAAGTTTATGGTGTGCCTGATGTGCTTCGTGAGAGTGCCTACAGAAGGTTTTCATTACAGCATCCCCATAATCTAATGTCCACACAATTTGAGTAGTCATTCTACATCCGCCAGTTGTGCAAATGCCATCTGGCCTTTTTCACGACAACGCAACTTTAACCAGCGAAACACATATTCAGGGGTATCGGGTTCATCCTGACTGTTAGATGCATCCATAGCGAGTACCATGTTTCAGCACTACATACTTGTGTATTCCATTGGTTTAGTACTCGCCCTTATCACGCGTGACTAAACTTAAGTCCACGCTTCACTGTCGAATCATCGCATCACTTTTATCTCGTTCTCTACGGAACTTAAGGCACTTACCCAAATTCTTTACAAAAGTATGTTTGGATACTATTTGGCCTTAAAATCGCATGTTTCTCTCCGCATGTGTGAGAAATTATGTAATTAAAACGTTGCTGCAAACAGGTCATGGAAACCAATATATTTAAATCGCATGGGAAGAAATGAGAGGAGTGAGTATAACCACATGTGAAGTATGGCCGAGCGTCACAATATAGGTTGATTTAAAAGTCGTGTCTGGATTGACGTTTCAGTTGTGTACAACGGCTAAGAGTTTCTAATTTTATGAATACAAAAAATTTGGTTCTGAATGAAGGTTGCGAATGAATGATAGTTATTGACATCATGTTCACGCCTATTTTTTTATTTTTATTTTACGCTCTGCTCGGTTGTTGAAGAGATGCTGAGCAAAAACACCCCATTGTTAACTGCTACCGCAGCTCTGTTGAAACAAATTAGCTAGAAAGAAGATACAGTTAAGGACCTGGTATATGTGTCCTTCTTTTCTATTAATTATATTTAAACTTTAATAATATGTCACACGTGAAGCTGACATCTCCACATAAATAATCATCATCATCTTCATGAGTTGTTGAGCCTAGTGACCCGTTCTGTCTCCATTATAATTGATCCAGCCATCTCTTCTTTGGTCTTCCTTGGGATATTTTAACCTTTTGGTTTATGCTGCTGAATTATTATTACAATTATTGTATCTGGCATACGATCTATGTGTTCATTCCATCTTACTTGGTATTGTTTTAATATGTCAGTGATGTTTTGAAAATTCAGTTCCGCTCGAATGTTATAATTTCTCTTTTTGTCCATTAAGGTATATCCAGCCACATATCTCGGGAATACCATTTCACAAGACACTAGTCTGTTTTCATCTCTCTTCTTTAGAACCTAATTTTCACAGCCATATAGCAGTGCAGGTATTGCCATCACCTTACAGAATTTAAGTAGGGTCTCTCAGTGGTCTCTTTTACCTAACGTTCTGCGCAAAGTTATGCAGAAGTAATTAAATGCATTTAACTTATTTTTTACTCCTCTTTTTATCCCATATTATGTAGTATTGAAACGTAAGTATTTGAATGTGTTAACAGGTTCTATTGTAAGTTTATCAGTTTATATCTCTCATGGGTTGGTTTCCTAAACATGCCATAGTTTTTGTCCTATTGGCACATATTTTAAAATTATAGTCACTGGCTACTTTACTAAGCTTAGAAACGGCCTCTTCTAAATCCTTCTCATTTTGGCCAGTAATCACTTGGTCATCAGCAAATAGCAGTGCGCCAATATTCATATTATTAATTTTAAATTTATTTTTGTCTGCAACCAAATTTGGGTTACTTCATCGAAGTTTATGTTAAAATCGTAGGTAAGAGATGACACCTTTATCTAATTGCTTGATTTAATTCAGCCATATTATATTTGCTGTTTGCAATTTTGATGTGAATTTTATCATCCGTATATAAACTTTGCACAGATCGTATAAGATATAATCAAATCCCTCTTTATTTTAAAATTTTCCACATTTTTTTCTTCTTATTGCATCGAATGCCTTTTCATAATCAATAAAGGTGGAAAAGGTTGCGAGATTTAATTCACATTTTTCTTATATTAGTTGTGTAAAAATAAATGTACAGTCTGAGCATATATTCCTTTACATGAGCCGCGTTGGACATCTAATAATATTGTGTCAACAAGTAACAATAGCAGTTTTGTTAGTATTCTAGCAAATAACTTAACATTTGTTAAGAAGGATAAGGCCGCTATANCATTGCACGTGGAGTGCAAATAACTTAACATTTGTTAAGAAGGATAAGGCCGCTATAAATTTGACATTTGTGTCAATTGTTTTATTTATTGGACGCTAAGACCACGTTCGACTCTTCGGGTATATATGCACTTTGTCAACACACATTCATAAAATTGAGGCAACATTTGCAGCATATTTTATCAATTATATATTAATTTTGTTACAGCCTGGTGTTTTGTTGTTTTAACTGGATCTTATCGCGTCTTGCAGTTATTCTAATGTTTATGGGCCCACATTCTTATTTGCTTAAGTCAGGATCATACCAGTTTCTTGTTCGTGAGTCCAGAGTGTTTTATAGTAATATGACCAATTATTTTCAGGTAATGGATTTATTTCAATTCTGTATTCATCTTCGTTGTTTAAATACTTCATTTTTTTATATGCTTTATCCTGTCTTCCTCTTACATCATGTTCAATATCTGTTATATATTTTTCCCAACCATGGTCTTTTATTTGTCGTACCTTCTTTTTTCACGAAAACTGTCTTTCTTTCGTAATCTTAATTCAGATCTTGATTTTCTAGGAAATTAAGCATTTTAAGGTAAGCTTGTTTCTTATATTTAATCAGCGTACTTATTTATTCATCACAATATTGCAAACCTCTTTTGAAAAAAACCTTTTCTTTCTTGTGCCAAGTGCTTCTGTACTGATGGTTATTTTACATCATTCCACTCTTGGTTAATGTTATTAGAGTAGTTTCTGATAGTAATATAATGCTTTCTTCTTGAAACAGGTGTACGTTAAATGTTGTATTATCAGTTGGTTTCTGTTTAGGAGTTATTTTCTTTCATATTTTAAGTGACCCTATTTTTGAAACTACCAGGAAATGGTCTGACGATAAATCAGGAACTCTAAATTCTCTTTTATCTTGCACTATGCGCCAAGTCTTCTATTTGTTATTCCATAATTTATAATTGTGGCAAAACCTCTAGCTAAACATGTATATTTATGGATTTTTTTATGTCTGAAGAAAGCGTTTGTTATTCTTAACACATTATTCAATGAAAACTTCTTCAGTCTGTATCCATTATTATTAATTAAATTTTCTCCCTCTTAACCAATAGTGTTTGTGAGTGAGATGTTGCCTACTCTTGCATGTAAATCACCTGCTATTATCGGATAATAATTTTTATTGATCTTGTCTAAGGTTCTCTGAAAAATCTCATAAAATTCTTTAGTCTCTTCTTTTCGTCCGTATTCTGGTGCACATACTCCTATTACGGATATATAGTCTCTTAATATCTTTATTCTAATATTTATTATCCTTTCTCTGATAAAGTTGTAATAGTGTATTTTGATAATTTAAGTTTTCTTGAACAAGATAGTAATTCCAGCACAGGATCTTTCCTTTTGATAGACTTTACTGTATATCATGTAATCCCTATCAAGTGTTACAGAATATTTTAATTTCTTTTCGGTTTCTATTATAATGGACAAGTCAATATTTTATAAATGTAATTAATTTCTTTATTATGACTACTAATCTCTTAAACCACGAACATTCCAAGTAGGCAGTTTAAATGTACGATATATTCCAAATAGTTTATTCCTAATGTATCTCCACATCAATATTTACTTACATTATAAAAATATGTAGATTTTGTAAGAGAATATTTTTATACAATGTTTTATACTGAATTGGATTTAGAAAGATGACGTGTACAAAAACAGAATGACATAAATTATGAGAAATGCGTACAAATACAAAAGCTTTTATTACCCAAAATAATTTTCAAAATACCTATATTTATTTTTAAGCATAACACTATTTACACATAAAGCTTAAGAATAGTCACTAGTGACTTAAAACTAGTTAATTTTGCATCTCTTGGATGTAAAAAATATTTCAATACAAAAATTCTATTTGAAGTTATCAAATTGTAAGCCGGTTGGCATATCAACACTATTATACACACACATGCTAATTATGTTAAATATTTCATCAGACTTTAAATTGGACGTGATAGGGCTGTGTACTGCACAAGTGGGAAATCATGAATTGTTTCTGTAGCAAGCCTGCAGAAGGGAAGAAATTTTAAACTTTTTAAAGCCAATTACGACTGGCATTAAAAACGAACAGCCAACGGTGTACTTTTAATGTGCCGTTTTAAAGGATTTTACAAACGACGTCTTTTTGATACGGAGATCCTTCATTTAGTCTTTTGGAAGGACTTATCTCGTCAGAAGTGCGGTCCTGGAGTAGGGATATTAAACCGCGGTAATTGGGTGTTATCACCGGACATCGAACACAGCCTTAAAAAAGCACATAAGAACCGCATCGGTAGAAGTTTTCGATGCAAGTCTAGGTTTAGATATTTTATGCTGATATGATAATTCAGTGAAGTGAGCCGAGACTTTTGTAGCTCCTGCAGGGCCACCCCCTTGTAGGGCAGGCTTCATGAACGTAGTCCAAGGAAGGAGAGTAATGTGATAACCTGGACCAATCATATTTCCGCCGCTCAACAGGAACCAGAGGAAAGTTCTGATTATAAGAATTATATCTGGAAAAGGCATATGACTCGATGTTCGATTCACTTGGATTGTTTGATGTCGTTACTTTCAAAGGTTATCTGTCAAACGTATTCTAATATTAAATTTTCCATAGACTTTTAAAAGAGAAAAATTACACCGGCGAAATTAATAACTTATTATTAATGTAAGTTTAAAACTAGTATGTGTTGAATATGCCGTTGGTACTTGCCAAATAAAAAGAACATAAATAAAACATTTAATTGAATTTTGAACAAAACGATAAAGCAGGGTTTTTATCATAAATGTTAAATTAAAGGTAACTTAAAATTATAATTGTATCTTACTTTTAATTTCTCCATTACGTTTATAATTAAATCCATTGACATTAAAAGCATCATAAGTTATTTTTCTTTACGTAATTTGTAATGTTATTTAATTGTGTTGTTCTTGTTTTTCATATCTGTGTCTGTATGAAATCAAATTACCATTAAATGATATAAGTAAATATTTTATTACTTTGTTTCGTAAATAGCATATATAATCTAAAAAAAAGTAGGCGACTCCACAAATATACAAATTTTGCATCACACTGCAACGAGTCGACCCGTTAAAACAGCTATCGGAAAAACTTGAAAATCAAAATTTTTACTGGTTCTTTATAAAACCATGAACAAACCATCAAATAAAAAGCAGTTTGTATTTGTTCTGTGTAACGAAGAAAATGATTAAGTTTGGTGAATTTTACAGCAATGAAAAACGTATGCTTGCATAGCCGATAAAGAAATTATATTCACGAATTCTGAGTGCAGACCATGTTCAGCTCGTTGCTATCAAACGAAAATTTCGACGGACCTTGCCATTTATATGATTTTCAACCAATTTTAAAACGTATTGCCTTAATGATTGGTGTCACAAGTCAACCACTCTTGCAACAGCATGTATGCCTTTCACGATTTTCATGGATGTTGGAAACAGTAGGCTTACCGGCAAAGAAGTATGTTTGCTTATAGAAGAGCTGACATCTTATGACGTGAATACGAAAATGCAATACTTTTCTCAAACTTAATTATTCGTCCCAATGGAGATTTTGGGGATTGTTTTCTTTTTCAAGGGATGTATCACAAATTTTATGACTCTACATGTGTAAATAATTTTATAGAAACGTTTCCTCATATATGAGGATTTTCACGGGAAGATGCAAACATTTTGAGGTACTCTGTACCTAAAATTTGGGTCTCATGAGTAATATGGATCCCAGGTTACCAACTGGCCATTCGTATAGGGCATTGTGTAATTAAATACATTATTAAAATGTCATAATACATGCCCTTTTTAATGTATAATAAATTGTGGTTTGTTTGCATTTTATTCCAGATAACACCGATTGGTTTTCGAATAGAGCCGCTGTCAAGAAGGTGGTTTTGGGATCAAGAATGTATTAAAGACACAGTGACAGCTGCGAGTAAAATAAATGGAACGGAGTACACGAATTCCACTATTTAATGTCCCGAAATGACACTACATCAACTGGAGAAATAATACCTAAGTTAACCATCACAGATCACACAAAAGTTTGCAAGAAAGTCGGTTTTCTCTGATTGATACGTGAATTTAATTCTCATGGATGTACATTAGTTTGTTTTGAATCGCATTGTTGTGATTAAAACTACATTAATTAACATTTATAAACGGTGCTCTTAAACTACTTCGTAGGTGTTAGAGCAAATCGGATGGGGCTTCGTAATTCTTCCGTCAACAAAATAATAAAGTCTGTTCAAAAAATTAAAGAGTAAAAAATATTATTCTCGCTCTGAAGATTGTAATTGCAAAAAAATAGCAATTTTTAACGATAAGTTACAACCGAAGTATGCAAGTTTTTATCACCAGCCGACATAAAAAAAGTACTTCAGACATGTTTCCTAGCTTCCACATAACGCTGATATGTCGCCACATTAATCTGTTCGATTAGCGTGGTAGAATAGTACGTTTCATTAGCAATGATATTTACAAGACAAAAGTAGGCATATTCCGCCTGGTTCAATATGGAGAACGCNAGGCAACATTTGCAGCATATTTTATCAATTATATATTAATTTTGTTACAGCCTGGTGTTTTGTTGTTTTAACTGGACCTTACCGCGTCTGGCATTTATTCTAATGTTTATGGGTACACATTCTTATTTGCGTAAGTCAGGATCATACCAGTTTCTTGTTAGTGAGTCCAGAGTGTTTTATAATAATATGAGCAGTTATTTTCAGGTAATGGATTTATTTCAATACTGTTTTCATCTTCGTTGTTTAAATACTGAATTATTTTATATGCTTTATCCTGTTTTTCTCTTACATCATGTTCAATATCTGTTATATATTTTTCGCATCTATGGTCTTTTATTTGTCGTACCTTCTTTTTTCACGAAAATTGTCTTTCTTTCATAATCTTAATTCAGATCTTGATTTTCTAGGAAATCAAGCATTTTGAGGTAAGCTTGTTTCTTATCTTTAATCAGCGTACTTATTTCTTCACCACAGTACTGCAAACCTCTTTTGAAAACAAACCTTTTCTTTCTTGTGCCAGGTGCTTCTGTACTGATGCTTCTTTTACATAATTCCACTCTGGGTTAATGTTATTAGAGTCGTTTCTGATATTAATATAATGCTTTCTTCATGAAACAGGTGTACGTTAAATGTTGTATTATCAATTGGTTTCTGTTTAGGAGTTATTTTCTTCCATATTTTAAGTAACTTTATTTTTTAAACTACCAGGAAATGGTCTGACGATAAATCAGGACCTATAAATGCTCTTGTATCTTGTACTAGGCGCCAAGTCTTATATTTGATATTACATAATTTATAATTGCGGCAAAACCTCTAGCTAAACAGGTATATTTATTGATTTTTTTATGCCTGAAGAAAGCGTTTGTTATTCATAACACATTATTCAATGAAAACTCCTTCAGTCTGTATCCATTTTTATTAATTACATTTTCTCCCTCTGGACCAATAGTGTTTGTGAGTGAGATGTTGCCCACTCTTACATTTAAATCACCTGCTATTATCGGATAATAATTTTTATTGATCTTGTCTAAGGTTCTCTGAAAAATTTCATAAAATTCTTCAGTCTCTTCTTCTCGTCCGTCTTCTGGTGCACATACTCCTATTACGTATAGATAGTCTCTTAATATCTTTAATCTAATATTAATTACCCTTTCTCTGATAAAGTTGTAAGAGTGTATTTTGTTCATTAAAGTTTTCTTGAACAAGATAGCAATTCCAGCACAGGATATTTCCTTTTGATAGACTATACTGTATATCATGTAATACCTGCANTTTTCGATGCAAGTCTAGGTTTAGATATTTTATGCTGATATGATAATTCAGTGAAGTGAGCCGAGACTTTTGTAGCTCCTGCAGGGCCACCCCCTTGTAGGGCAGGCTTCATGAACGTAGTCCAAGGAAGGAGAGTAATGTGATAACCTGGACCAATCATATTTCCGCCGCTCAACAGGAACCAGAGGAAAGTTCTGATTATAAGAATTATATCTGGAAAAGGCATATGACTCGATGTTCGATTCACTTGGATTGTTTGATGTCGTTACTTTCAAAGGTTATCTGTCAAACGTATTCTAATATTAAATTTTCCATAGACTTTTAAAAGAGAAAAATTACACCAGCGAAATTAATAACTTATTATAAATGTAAGTTTAAAACTAGTATGTGTTGAATATGCCGCTGGTACCTGCCAAATAAAAAGAAAATAAATAAAACATTTAATTGAATTTTGAACAAAACGATAAAGCAGGGTTTTTATAATAAATGTTAAATTAAAGGTAACTTAAAATTATAATTGTATCTTACTTTTAATTTCTCCATTACGTTCATAATTAAATCCATTGACATTAAAAGCATCATAAGTTATTTTTATTTACGTAATTTGTAATGTTATTTAATTGTGTTGTTCTTGTTTTTCATATCTGTGTCTGTATGAAATCAAATTACCATTAAATGATATAAGTAAATATTTTATTACTTTGTTTCGTAAATAGCATATATAATATAAACATAAGTAGGCGACTCCACAATTATACAAATTTTGCATCACACTGCAACGAGTCGACCCGTTAAAACAGCTATCGGAAAAACTTGAAAATCAAAATTATGACTGGTTCTTTATAAAACCATGAACAAACCATCAAATAAAAAGCAGTTTGTATTTGTTCTGTGTAACGAAGAAAATGATTAAGTTTGGTGAATTTTACAGCAATGAAAAACGTATGCTTGCATAGCCGATAAAGAAATTATATTCACGAATTCTGAGTGCAGACCATGTTCAGCTCGTTGCTATCAAACGAAAATTTCGACGGACCTTGCCATTTATATGATTTTCAACCAATTTTAAAACGTATTGCCTTAATGATTGGTGTCACAAGTCAACCACTCTTGCAACAGCAGGTATGCCTTTCACGATTTTCATGGATGTTGGAGACAGTAGGCTTACCGGCAAAGAAGTATGTTTGCTTATAGAAGAGCTGACATCTTATGACGTGAATACGAAAATGCAATACTTTTCTCAAACTTAATTATTCGTCCCAATGGAGATTTTGGGGAACGTTTTCTTTCCCAAGGGATGTATCACTAATTTTATGACTCTACATGTGTGAATAATTTTATAGAAACGTTTCCTCATATATGACTACTTTACTTCGGCTTTTCACGGGAAGATGCAAACATTTTGAGGTACTCTGTACCTAAAATTTGGGTCTCATGAGTGTATGTAATATGGATCTCAGGTAACCAACTGGCCATTCGTATAGGACATTGTGTAATTAAATACATTATTAAAATGTCATAATACATGCCCTTTTTAATGTATAATAAATTGTGGTTTGTTTGCATTTTATTCCAGATAACACCAATTGGTTTTCGAATAGAGCCGCTGTCAAGAAGGCGGTTTTGGGATCAAGAATGTATTAAAGAAACAGTGACAGCTGCGAGTAAAATAAATGGAACAGAATACACGAATTCCACTATTTAATGTCCCGAAATGACACTACATCAACTGGAGAAATAATACCTAAGTTAACCATCACAGGTCACACAAAAGTTTGCAAGAAAGTCGGTTTTCTCTGATTGATATGTGAATTTAATTCTCATGGATATACATTAGTTTGTTTTGAATCGCATTGTTGTGAGTAAAACTTCATTAATTAACAATTATAAACGGCAATCTTAAACTACTTCGTAGGTGTTAGAGCAAATCGGATGGGGCTTCGTAATTCTTCCGTCAACAAAATAATAAAGTCTGTTCAAAAAATTAAAGAGTAAAAAATATTATTCTCGCTCTGAAGATTGTAATTGCGAAAATAGCAACTTTTAACGATAAGTTACAACCGAAGTATGCAAGTTTTTATCACCAGCCGACATAAAAAAAGTACTTCAGACATGTTTCCTAGCTTCCACATAACGCTGATATGTCGCCACATTAATCTGTTCGATTAGCGTGGTAGGATAGTACGTTTCATTAGCAATGATATTTACAAGACAAAAGTAGGCATATTCCGCCTGGTTCAATATGGAGAACGCATCTTAAGTGAAGAGTATAAACGTAAATTTTTGTGGGATGGTTCGAGCAACGAGCATAAAACACATGAATAACAGCACTCGTAAAATATGGCATACGAGGAATATCCATCATAGATTTGGTTAGACGAAACCACATCTCAGCAGTTCCATTGCCTTATTACAAAACACGCAAACGTCAATCCCTGATGGGATATTAATCAGCCTGCGGGTAATGTGATCTTCGCATAAGCTGATCTTACTTGCACTCGCTGTGCTTCTGACACTGTATCCTTACGTCGTTCTATCTCATAATGCTGCAAACTTATCACCAAAGACATTTATCGCATACTAGAAAAAAATAATAACATCCACAAGGGTGTGAAAAAAAAACAGTGCTGGTCTTCCAAATACTCATCGTTGTAGAAAAACGGGGAAAGGAAAAACCAGTTTTAAATCGTATGAGATCCAACTTCGACGGAGAAAACCTAACTTCTTTCCACTTCTGGGACCAGTGGTAGACGGGAGCGAGATTAAGTAATGTGTGCAAAGATAAGAGGGTCAACGTAAAAATTTTCAGCACAAAAATTATTCAGAAACTGACTGACATTTAGATAACTTCTCGTCATGTTCTAGAGTGTTCTGTACCGACGTTCTTATCAGATAGATGAATAACAAGAAGTTATCAATATAACCAATGACCCTACTTTCCTCCAATAATTAAATTAAATATATACTGCAAATCAACCTAAAGTATTTATAATACCGCCTGTTTCAAAATAAACGCATTATCAATTTAAATTGAATATATGAATTTGAAATACTCCTGTATTACTTATATGTCAAATTTAGCAAGAATCGTTTGTGTAGTTACCGATATATAACATAGAAGTTTATTTTTCATGTTGCGCTATCTTCCAAAATGGCCGGTTAAAACATTATCGCTATTCAATGCGTAATTCATGCATTATCAACGTACCAAATTTAATTTAAATCGTAAAATGGTTCCCGAGATATAAAGGAAAAGCTTACATTTCAACTTGTGCGATCTTACAGAATGGCGGATAAATACCATTATTGCTTTCTAAATTCAATGCGTATATAATGCACTGGCATTATTCCAAATTTGGTTTAAATAGGATAACTGGTTCCCAAGATATAACAAAGTAATTAAAATTTCAAAATAAAAGCAAATTTTAAAAATGAGTAACCCGCGTGATTGAATACTTTTAAAGTGTTTTGCCCTTACTTTTACTTTTTACTATGTGTGTACATATAGTCAGATTAAAAATATATGAGCTTGAGGTAGAGAAAAAAAGGGGGGGGGGGAGACATGCATTCCAGAAAGACAACCAAATGATTGCATAAGCCTATCTTTCCTTCGGAAAGTAGGCTAAAAAGACTCTCTGTGTGAGCCAAAGTTCTCGGAAGAAAATAAAACAAATTATAGTATTGGATTTTCTGGCCCAAACTGGCTGTAATGGCGCAGAATAATATTATTATACTTTAAAGTTGATTAAATAATTGCCAAATAATTTTATATTTTCTATAACATCCTTGTATTAAAATAACATTTTCGTAGAAACAAAGTGTTTACATGATCTATTTTTGGCCCCAGTTATACATTTTTTTGCATTTTTGAATGGAAGTGAAAGCAGCTCATATTACGAGCAAGGTCAATACTAGGATCTAATATTTTCCCGGCAACAACTTATGCGCCAATAATGACTTCGTAAGTCTTCGTTAATAAGCTGATCATTTGTTACACAGATACTGCATCAAGGAATGAATGTGGCCAATAAAAGAAAAAAAAGTCAAAACTTTTGAAGAGAAAAAATCAGAGGGCACTTTCATGAAACGGCACATTTCCCTTATTTTGTTAAAATTGTGAAACATGTTGCGGTTGAATATGTTTTGAATAGAGCACCTAATTTCTTACGAACAAAATTTTACTGTATTTTAATGCTTGAATATATTTATTTTACCTACATACATTTAACTATATTAGAAGTTATTATTTAAGTTTACAAGGCTAAATAACGCCAATTAAGAAGCCCAATACAATGCATATTTATTCATGCCTTTGTGCAAATAACATATGAATGTTCCTTTAATGCGCTGATAACATAGGAACTACTTGAATGTAATGCCTTGTTATGCAAAAGATTTCCGTTAAAAAAATCAAAAGTAGTAATAATTGTTTAGCAAGATGCTAACCCACCCTCAATAAATAGCACGAAACAGCTGATCAGCAACCCTAAAAACAGAAGGAAATATGGCGCCTGCAAGTGCTCTAAGGTGATAGGAATGGGAGTATTTCGACCAAAAAGCTGTCTCGCTGAGAGCATCACACTACTCAGGAAGTCAGTTTTCCACTTGTCGTCCAATCCAGCTTCAACCAGCCTTGTCACGACACCGCCAAATTTAGCCAGATATGGGGAGTTATCCTTAAAGGCCCAGACTTTGAACAATTTAAAAAAACATTGCTGTACTATGTGATGCTTTGGCAAACCATCTTTGAAATACTGTGGCCTGTAGATGAAATACGCTGCTGCATAAGGGTCTATCATGCGGCACACATTTCTGTATTCAGCGATCATATCGAACGCTGCCTCTTCAGTTGGTATATAAACCATGTTTTGCACAAACCAACTGATGAAGTCATCATCATCATCCAGGAACGATTGTGTGTCTGAAGCTGCAGATTGTGTTATTAATGCAGACGTCTTTAAGCTAGAACTCATGAGTTCTTCTCGGGTGTTGATGTCAGGACGGTATTTGGTCCTTGTGAGGAAACTGATCAGAGATCCTTCGTAAGAGCTTTTCAATACTAGTCCGTAGATTATACACGATATTATGAACATTCTCTGAGAAAAATATGATGGCGACCATGTTGTAGATACAGTAATGATAATCCTAAACGTTTCCATGAATACAGAAGGAAAAAGAGAATTTCTATGTTCACGAATATCAAATCGAAATGTTATTTTCCACAGTACACCTACTACAATGCATGTCGCAAGAAAAATTCCCCACAAATCACCAGTGAAGGGAAATATAATATTCATGTACCGAGGAAATGCCAAGGCCTTTGGCACCACAGCTGTGACACAATATTTATCATTCGGATAGGAAACAAATCGATAACTCACATGAGTCGGTACAGTGGGTTGTAAAAATATATCATAATATCCCACATATTCTGAACTATTTGCGGCGCACAACTGAGGAGTCGCATTAATTTTTTCTGTAAAAGTGGCTGTGATAGTTCCATCTGGCCCACCTAAATGACAGAAGCCATCGTCGTCACATTTTGTTATAAACTGTTGGAAATCGGAGAAATAATATCCTACCAAATTATGTCCATTAACATTGCAAACTTTGTCAGGGTAGGCATTTAAATCCTGTGCGTGTTTCTTTATAGTTAAACTAGAATCAGTAAAAGGATTAACAGACACCGCAAGCACACATTTTTCACAATGGCTTTGTCCTGGAATAAGATTATCGAAAACCAAGAAGAGGGTGTTAACAATACTGTATTCGTGCCAACAACTCAACATTGACTCATGAATGTTAGAGACCGTGTTAGCTGCATTGCTGGTAAACACCAACAGAAAAAAAGCCCTAGGATTCCAGAACAGCGAGTTGTTCCACTTGGATGGAATGACACATTGATCAGTAGCTACGTCAGTGAAGATCACGTAACCAACACTGTTCTCCAAGTTGTCTGAAATTTCATGTTTCGTACATAATTTTTCGTTCTTTTCCTCAAGGTCACACCTGATATAATGCGTCGCGACTGTGCCGTTGCTCATAGCGATTGCGTGCACCGCGGCTGACTGGTGGATGTGTTGGAGAACTAGGCTTGATATCTTTGACTGCAACTTCTCCTTGACGTCTATGACGACGGTGTAAACCTTGCTCTTGAAATGCGTGTCAAATACGTTGTTACAGTGCTCCACCATGCTGTACGTCATTTCATCCTGGATGTCCATCTGCGACAGCAATGGGCATGTCGCTGCGGAACGGATGTGGAAACATGCTATTATGCAAGTCAGGATCAGGGCTCCCCACTTCAATCTCGCCACTGTAAAACAGAAAAAACAAAAATGAATTAATTCAACAATAATATAAAACTTAATTAATTACCTTCCATATTATAATATTTTTTTATAATCAAAGAGAGCACAGTAAAGTAAAACTTATTTGTCGAATGCTAATTGTGTGGCCACTTATTTTTAATACATCTGGTTCAGTGTTAAATGAGCACTTTTGAAGTTGGTACGCTTTCGTCACCTATTCTGAAAATATTATTACATTTGGAATGCTAGTTTATCTTATACGATTGTAGTTGTAATGAATTCCTCTCATATTGAGCTGAGTATTTTCCACCTTCAATTTCTTTGCGCGACTGCTCTATTTTGATGACTAATTTTAAACAAATATAGTTAAAATCTTTTCCTATTGTCTTCAGTAGTTTCCTATAAATTAATGCAACAAAATTACCTTTTTCAATTTTTTGAGAACGTTTAACTATGTTCCACGGTATTACAGANCTTCAGTAGTTTCCTATAAATTAATGCAACAAAATTACCTTTTTCAATTTTTTGAGAACGTTTAACTATGTTCCACGATATTACAGTNTATTACAGATTATACTGTTGGAGTTTCCCGCTCGGGGCGCTAGTGAGGAAGTGGCTACACAAGTGTCTGCGGACAGTCGAGGCCATGGCTACTGTGTATGCCCGTGTGTAAACGGGCCATTTATTCACCGGTATTTTAGGTTAGTTTAAAATGCAAAAACACACATTCATCTAGTGCTAAAAGTTAGTTTTACACTATAAAAACGAGTATTTTCCCACTTTCCAAAGTCAGTTCAGCGAGTTATGTGAGTTTGAGATATCATTTTGAAAAAATGATGGGTTAAAAACGCGTATGAGTAGTAACGATAACCGGCCACAAACGCATGCAAAGGTTTTTTATATTCAGGAACAAAACGAGATTTCTTATGTGGGAGTTTGGCATAAGGGAAATTTCCGCCGCTAGGTGCGCAGTGTTCCAAAAAGTAAATTTTTATTAACATTTAAAATTACGTAATTAAAAAAGAGAAAGACTTTACTTAGTTACTACGGCTTTTTATTTTTGATGTTTAGTTATTGCAGCTTTTTTAACGTAGAAAAGTAAGAAAATCTGGTTTCTTGTTGACACTAGTGCTTACCTAGTGGCGAAAATTTTCCCTTTGCCAAACTCCTAACATCGATCTTCCCAACCTGTAATAGAAGTAACCTTGCATATGCGGTGTAACCGAGGCCTCGTCTGGATACTATAGTATATTCCACAATCTTTATACTTTTTTAAGGAAACCTTTGAAAAATCACCCTATGAAGTGTCTAATTATTTCCTAAATATTTCACATATAACAGGGGTTTTATATTTCTGTTATCATAAAGGTATCGTTTTTTTATTTAAATTAAACCTGTACTAATTTTTATTTATCAATCACAATATTTCATTTACATTTGATACTGCAATGTGTTCGATGTTTCGCATCGCTTCCTTTAACCTGTCTCACGCGAGCGAGCTAAGGAGAAGGACAAATATGTGATAAGCTGTCAGCGAGTTACCAAGAAATTTTTGAAAGACATGCGAGCTATAAATACAAAGACATGCCGCCGCGCATTCCTACGCGTGCCGCAGCGATAATCCTATCGCGACTCGCGCACTCCTAACATTCAGTGGATTGATTGTCTGGGTTTATGTGAAAGAATTTTCCAGATTCATTGGCATTCCCTCTCTCAGCGTGGCTCGGGTTGCGAGGGACGTTCCAGACCTTGGTCACCGAGATTATTTAAGTCGCTACGGCCTCCGAGCCAGCAGTTTTTGAAAGTCGACAGCTTGGAGGATTGTGCGACCTTGAGCGACAAGACAGAGAAGCGGCGGGTCAGCGGAGTGTCGCGGGCCGACGAAAGTGATCAGCGAGAGTGAAGTCTGCGGACAGCGAGCATCGGTGCAGTGGAGAGAGAGAGAGAGAGAGAGAGAGAGAGAGAGAGAGAGAGAGAGAGAGAGAGACTGGCAGACGGGAATATTGAACTGTATGCGTGATTGTTAAGGTTTTCAAATGATTGCAACAGACAGATTGGTTATGTGTTAATAATAAGTGTGGATTAAATTACTTTAACCAATATAGAGAAATTGAGATGTACTTCAATAAGAGATTAGATAGATACTCAATATTGCGCTGAGTGAAAATAAAATCGGCAATATGGGAAATAAATAATTTATTGTTGTAAATAATAGCTGTGTAAATAAATTATAAACTGAATTTCTTTTTTTAAATTTTTATTAAGACCCCCATACCTTACATACTCGGATACGCACGTGTGACATCTTGTAACAATAATAATAAAACAGAGAGAACATATGTGTTTTGGTAATTCTTAGTAAGACTGGGAACGTGCAAATGCGGAGCGTCGACCCTATGGTTAAATTTTCTATACTCGGTTAAGATTTGTTTGTGTGAGGTGGACGAATATCCTGAAAGTATAACTTCAGCCGGGCTTCAGAAAAGTTGGAACTAACCATGAACAGGGCTACACCTGTAGTTGTGTGCAGGGCGAAGGGAAGTGTCGAAGTATATACGGCCGAGGGAGGTCGTTGCAATGCGCGGTGGTGCCTCATTGATGGTGTCCCGCAACCATTTATTGTCACTGCCGTCGGACCTCATGTTAGAGTTGAATGCCAGTGGAAGTATTTATGCGCAGGAAATGTTGTGCACTGCACAGAAAAGAGCAAAAGGACGCTGGACGTAAGTCTATTTTTAACCTCTGTTTTGGCGCAGAGATATTTTATTGTTTCCTGCTACCGCATCGATGATGTGTTAATTTTTTTAGAAATTTACTTACAGTAATTTTAATAAGAGTGTTTTGTGGGGATAGTTCAGTGCTTGCTTTATACATTAGGAGTGGCTTAAGTTTGGCTCAGAATAAGTCCCTTCTCCTGATAACACAATTTTTTTTAACGGACACTATAACTGGCGTATTTGCAATTAAGTTGCCAACGAGGACTTTACGTCGTGCTAGAGAAAAGTGACTTTTAAATTTTACGTACACCGAATTTATTTAATTAACTTACTGTATTTTTTATGGATGTATGAGTGAGCATTAATAAATTGCTAAAATTTTTACATTCGTAGTACTGTCTTAATTACGTTATATCGACGTTTGATCAAAACATTTGGTCCATGGAAATGTCATTTCTGCAGGTAATGAAATAATACAAAATGAACCAAATTACTGTATTTCATAAGCATTGTAGCATTCGTAAGAATTGTAATATTTTTCATGCATGTTAACGATAACAATAATCTTGTTCGTAAGCATGGTTTTCAAAAGCATTAAATTAACTGGGAAAGAATTATAGTATTTTTCATGCATGTTAACGATGTTAATTTCTTTTCTGCACGTGGCTGACCAGGAATTAAATTTATTAATGAGTGGATTTGTGAATGAATATTCAGCTCAAGGAGCTGCGCTAGTTTTTTTTTTTTTGGAATGGTGACAGAAAAACAGTAAGGAAAACCTTCTTCAGTTCACTCGGAGTGGATTGAGTTGAGAATCAGACACACAATCATATGACCAGTTGCACTCGGCTACACGCATGCATAATTTCAATGCTGTAAAACTTTATGCACTAATTATCTAGGCCACACCCTCCTTTAATTAATACTAAGTGATTAAATTAGTAAAACCTAACTTTATTTTTCTAAGGGTCGAAGGAAGAGCTGTTGTGTTGAAAGTACGGAACTGTCGCCTACAAGGTTAATATTTTAAATTAACAGTGAATGATATGCACGCTAATCCACCGTAGCACAGCATTTTTCATAAATATATTGACCACAGAGCGATTAAAATTTCTTTGTGAAGTTTGTCAGTGTAATGAAATCTGTAATACTGGTTTATTAAATATACCGAAAGGACCGTTGTTAAATTTTACATACACTATTAATGAGATCCCAGTAATGTCTAGGTTAATGTGATTGACGGAGAACCATAAAAGTCATGACTTTTGATGTATCATCTCCGTCAAAGTGGCTATACACGTGGGACTGGATGCTTGTTCTGCGACAAGAATGATGTGGAAACCATGTACAGAAAATAGCACCTAAATCCTGCGTACATTTTCATGTATGCTTAGAAATAGGCTATGATGGTTTATCGTGTTCATCATAAGACTGATAGAGTCTCCGACGTTAAGCGAAAGACGTTGTTAATACAATACTAAATAATATAAATATATTTTCTGATCATTATCACCTATGTTGAAAAGTGTTTAAATAAGCAAAATTATTTTGCTCTGCTGCCACAAACATGAAAATATGCGGCTAAATATTTCAGAATGTTAACAATTTATTCTGAGCCTGGAGAGTTTTATACACAATCAACTATGTTCTGTAGATATGTGATAGCTGTATTTTAAATGAAGACTTTTTTAGCATACATTATTTTGATTAAATGAACTTAACATTAGACATCACTTATCACTAATACAGGGTGTTCCGCGACTCAACCGTCATAATTTNTAGCTGTATTTTAAATGAAGACTTTTTTAGCATACATTATTTTGATTAAATAAACTTAACATTAGACATCACTTATCGCTAATACAGGGTGTTCCGCGACTCAACCGTCATAATTAAGCAGCGTGTTATACAGATAATTGGCAACAGAAGATGCCATATACACAAGTAAGCTTTGCTTCCCTCTTTTTAGAGTTACGGGGTCGTAAATGCAATAAAAACACAAATTGCAATTACTGAATATCGTCAATGCAATTGACTCCATGCATGTTGAACTTCTCACACAATCAGTTCAATATGTGCACAATCTGACCGTAAGCAGGCTACTATACGTTGTAGCCTGCCATGGCGTGTTGCCACTGCATGCCTGCAAGTTCATTTCTGAGTAGATTAGTGGCGTCGGTTATCGCCTATAGCAGCTGGTATCGTGTGTCTGATCGCCATCCGCTTTACATCCTACGCTTCAGGCAGCCCCAGATGAAAACGTCCAACGGGGAGAGGCCCGGAGAGCGCGCCGGCCATGGGACTCGTCCACCTCTTCCAATCCACCTGCGCGGATACTCAGCTGCTGCACCACGCCCATTTCCGTCACAGTATCCGTGAAAAAACACCATGTCTGCGTTCTCTGCACGTGTAAACTTACCTGGCATTGTTGCACAACCACTCGCCTCGACACAGTAACAGAGACTGGCCACGCCAGCCACACTAGCTGTGTCTGCTTACCGTCAAATTGGGCACATTTGGCTTATGTGGGACTTAGAACATGGATGTAGTAAATTACAATAAAGATATTCAGTAATTACAATTTGTGTTTTTATTGCATTTACGACCCTGTAACTCTGAAATGGGGTTGAATAGTATATTTTTGTATATTATTTTTTCTATTGCCAGTGATGTGTATCACACGCTGCCGAAATATGTCGGTTGAGTTGCGGAACAGCCTGTATAGTAGTAGTTTTAAATATGAAAGTGTTTCTGAATCAAATTAGTCTCAACCAAATTCCAAACTCCTGTGTTGTCAGTTCGCAAATACCTAATTCGTTTTATCTGCTACACCATTTTATCCTTGGCAAGACCATACGTTAAATATTAAATACTAAATATATAAAATTTTAATGTGCATTAAGAATATTACATGAATGTAAGAATCAAAGTTCACTAAGTACAGCAATTGTAATTAGGTTGGTGTCTGGTATAATTTTGAATATTACGGTTGACAGTGATACCAAATAAGTGGACTACTTTTGGTCCTATTTGCGACTGATTTTGTAACAATAAATATAGTTTCTATAAAAGAGACATTGTTTAAGCTTCACAAAACTCAGTTCTTTAAATAGAAAAAATCAGTATTATCTGTATTTTTCCTGAAGGAACGTAGGAACTACAACATAATAACATATAATAATATTCTTGTTGCTAGTATTGTAACACGCCTGCCAACAGTTACGGTGCAAGATGTAACAACAGCTAGCACGTGTTACGTATGTTTTACACATGCGAGGATGAAGGAAGTTAGATGTAAAGAACTTAAGTGTGTGAGAGAATAACACTCACAAAAAAAAAATCAAACGTAGAACAAAAAAAATTATTGCAAGAAAAATATTTACTGTGACTTGAAATAATCACTCAGCAGAGTCGTGGCCAGAAAAAAAGTGAAATCTAATGAGTTTTCTTTCAATCAGATGAAATATGACAGGAATAAAGTAATCAATTCTCAGGATAGATTTTATATGCAGCCTCATCAACACTAGCCTCTCTCGTGACTGAGGTGTTCCATTTTACTTGGCCCTTGGCATTAGAAAAAATCTAACTTCCAGGAAAATAAATTAATTGTTTTACTTCTTAGCTCGAGACTAGATCAGGGTTTAAAGAGCGATGTTCTAATATCCAAGCTGCCCTAGTTAAAATAATTTGGAGTTAGCTCTACTTGTTAAAAATAAAAAATCGTCTCTGCTTCATAACGAAATATAGTTNGTAGTTAAAATAATTTGGAGTTAGCTCTACTTGTTAAAAATAAAAAATCGTCTCTGCTTCATAACGAAATATAGTTCTGGAACTTAGCTAATTACAATTTAAAAACGAAGAATTCTTGAAGTTCTAGGCGATTTTGGTGATCTCGTTGTCTGCAGTCGCACCCCCCTGGATGCGGCAGGACCTCTAATCGCGGGCTTCCTTATTCAGGCTCTCTGGCCTGTAGTGCTACTACAGTCCCAGCACATATTAGCACACTCGGTAATTCGAACTAATCATCCTGTAAATATACGCGGGCGGCAACCGAAACAGGCCTACTTCTTCCATAAAGTTGCTTCACGTCTTCGTCTCCTTCGAGACGGCCTGTTTTTAGGTTCGAACTCGGGTCCCTGCAATATAATCTTATCAAAAACCCTGCGTGCTAAACACACGCGGGATAGCATCCTGCCTTCGAACACTAAGATGGCTAAAAATTACTTTCAAATACTTAATTAAATAAAGCCGTCTACAACTGACCAATCACGAGAGAGAGCTAGAGGCAGAATTACACAACACGTCACTTAGTTACCATGGCAACGGATCAGTAACTGTTGATTTACTAGGGCCTTCTAAACACATTACAAATATAACAGACTTGAAAGACATATAAACGTGTTTACAATAAGATAAAAAACAAAAATTTAAATGAGCAGTGAAATAACATACCAATAAACATAATTAATGTGCCGATGAAAATAATATCTGTAAAACCATATTCCATCTAACAAATAAATACATACATAAATAATAAAATCTGCATATGGTCCAATTTTACGACGCTACAATACTGACTTTTTGTTAATGTTACTCTGAAGACGGATTACACAATTATTCAGATGTTGCACCTCTGCTGCTTCTTCTTGCACTCTGGGATAAGTTGTCATGTTTGTTTTGATGCAGATCTACTACATAACATTAACTTAGTGTACAAACAATTTCCATAAACTAGTATATACATTAGTATGTTTTAATTTTGAACATCGGATTGGTCTTAGTTACCATACAAGCAGATATTAAGAGTTGAGGTTGAGAATCTATTTTTTGAACATTCTCTATATCGGAAACTATAACTTTTTCAGTGAGGGTTCATTTATGTTTATTTTTATGTTTGCAATCAAAAATTGGTATTGGAAATTAAGTATCTGAAAAACGTAAATAAATAATTAAACTAGACATAAAAATTTGGCGATAAGGATGGGATTGTGGAAGCAAGTCGCATGCAGACTGTGATCAATAATTACGTAGAGTGTCATAAAAAAATCTTGGAATACGAGAAAGATTCTTAAAATTAGTTTGGAATCTTTCACCGTACACTGTTAAAGCATAAANTAAAAAAATCTTGGAATACGAGAAAGATTCTTAAAATTAGTTTGGAATCTTTCACCGTACACTGTTAAAGCATAAATTTTTTATAAAATAGGATAAAATAAATTAATATAGAGGATATGGCACTGAAATGATGAATTGACAGCATAATCCAATAATACTTTCGGTTATATTCCCAGAGTAAATGTTTTCTTTTTGGAATATTCACGAAGTAAATAAAGTGTATAAATTTGAAGTCGGAGACCGAATGGAAGAAATATTATCTCATAAATTTAAAANATTCACGAAGTAAATAAAGTGTATAAATTTGAAGTCGGAGACCGAATGGAAGAAATATTATCTCATAAATTTAAAATTTGGTAATATTTTATACAACTAGATAGGGTATGACGGATCGGGGACAAAGGGATCAGGGATAGGAGGTAGAGGTTGTCCGCCATGTTGGTCGATGCTATCCGCAGTGACGTCACAGGCACAGCCGGCGGCCTTGTTCGCTCCCCCCTCTACATTCCAAACCCACGGCCAACCATTCCATCTACCCGTAACAGTAGGAATTACTATAATAAAAATTATTTTAATAAAAAATTAAAAAATATTGGCCCCCAACTTGGATTGTTAATAATTATATAGATTTAGAGTGTCGCCGCAGATCACAATTGCATTAAATAAAAAAAATATTTTATAAAAAATCCTCAAATATATCAGCTTGTCACACCGGGGAAGTATTATTCCCCCCTCAACCCTCACAAAATAAAATAATAAAAAAAATATTTTTTAAAAATTAAAATTTAAATATATTTTTGTAATTAAAATTTTAATGGAATAATTTCTTAGTGTTATATATATAAACGGATTTGTATTTTCAAGGCGCATACAATTGTGATATATCGATTAGGCAACCCACTGTCAGGACAACTGTATTGAATTTCAGATGCTCCTACCCCCCAATAATCAAAACTCAGTACTGTCACCTACCATATCAACACCCCTCTTCAATCACATAAGTCTGCAAGCCAAAACATTGGTAAAAATTAGCACACACCACCAATAATCAGTATACCCCATACCAACATCCTGTCTACTCCCCCCCACCCCTCTCAAACACCACTCATCATCCCTCACCATCTCACCACATCCCTTAACTCACCTCACCGCACTCACCACCATCAAGACTCACCCGCAACCCAACCCCCTCCCACTCAACACACCCACCGCCTCATCAGCCACTCACCACCCTCTCCATCTTCACCACGCTCAACCCCCTCACCTCCCTCACACTCTTTCACCACGCACCGGCTACATTTAAAGGTAAGCAATGTAACACAGAGCTCGTATTTTTTCCAGTTGGGTCTGGACCTTAAATCTTAATATGCCCACATCTTCGCAAGTCAGGTTGCAAGCAAGCGAATACTTATAGGCATATGCGACTATAATGTGCGATTTCTTAGCGTCAGACTCGTGAAATTCGGATTGCAAGCACCATTGCTATTCTGGAAAGCCCTACGGCCATTTATAGACATAGTGATTAGTTAAATTTATAATAATATTTGCATCATGGTGCTTTTTTTAATTATCACAATCAGTTTATAACAGGTCGGTTACGATATAAGGGCAAAAAGGAAAAATATGACATTTTGGGTTTGATCAAATTGTTAAAATTTATTGCTACAATATTATTTATGTTTGTCTGCATACATATAAACATCACCTTCAGTTCTAATTCATTAAACACGAAACCAACTATTCGGCCACTCGTGAAATTCGTGCTGCCGTGCAGTAAGTTTGAAAGCAAAGTCCTTGCAGTAGAAGCGACATTGATATACCACTGAAAGTTATGTAGATAATACACTAGCGGTCCCAGATAGTTCGGATGTCGTCACGTCGGAAGGAGAAGGAAACATGGATGAAGATGTCTTCGAGGAAAGAGATGTTGCTCCTGGTGATGAGGTGCCAGGTTCGTCGTTAATACTTCTCGCAGCAGATTTTAGTAGCGAAGCCATATGATCGAAATCACCGTCTATCACTCTGCCGACGGAGGCCGAAAGTACTTTCTGTTGCAGATCCGGCACCGAGGCATCGATGAGACCTGCAGATTAACTTTGCATGCCCGTACATGTTTAGAGTATATATCGTTGTGGTATAAAAGCGACCTACACGATAAGAAGAGATATTTGACGTTGGGGTTGTTCATAGAGCCACGAAATTCATGGTGCCGTGCGGTGTGTTGATGCGTAAATACCTTGTCGCAGTAGCTGCAGGAATACGATTTCTCTGGTGGTGGCAACACAGGCGACGTCCCGAAATCTGCTGGAGACAGGTCAGCCAAAGAAATGGATGATACATCCGAAGAAACAGATGTTGCAGTAAGAAATGGGGCTATCAGTTAATCCGAAGTTGCAGTCAACCCCTTTTAAGATGGTCACAATGCAACTTCGACCCGCGAATCAGTAGCTACACCTGGCAAATTCACCCGACCTTGCATCGCAACTTAAGAAAGTAAGCTGGATCTAAGTGTATTTTTCCTGAAGGAATCAGCCTTCAGGGGTTTTTTGAAAACGAATGTTGCTCCAAATCCAATTACTTCGACGAAAGATGTTTGTTCATTTGTAACCTGTACGAAACAAATTCTAAAATACCAACCTACCGAGGAAGTGGGGAAGTACTGAGCCTTGAAATATAATTTATGGTTGGAATGTAGCTATAGTAAACCCTAATGTTTACAAAAAGAAAGCAACCAAGACCTCGAACTTACCTGAGTGCAATGCGGATTACATCGAAGCTTGTGTTGAAAAGAGCACGAAGAAGTTATGCCGCAAGGAGGAAGAAATGATATTGAAGGGCTCTGGCTGGATACTCGTTTTGGTGGATCATCTGTGGCTGAGAACAAATGGGAACGGTCCACCCATCGTCAATGTCGATTACGCGCATAAAAATTATCTACGATTGGCGGTATCACAATTCACGTTCGGTTTTCTCAAAGTGTTTGTATGCAAAGGGCTCTAGGCATGTGAGAAGCCTACATATCGGTTATAGCTATGTCTTTATGGCGCCCACAGTGCTGGGAATAAGTTTATTTCTTGGTTTTGCTGCAACCTCCATCGTCAGCGTGTGTAACAACGGTATCATCGTTTCGTACCCATACGATTAGAACGAATGCTGCACTCGTCAAGTCATCACCAGGTGCAACAGTGCATGTGCCTTCACCTCCCATGATGTACCGCAATATTTTCATGATGTCATGGACAGATATAAAGGTAGATGTGCTAATTTTATAGAGCCTAGTCTCATAGAGATTTTGGTGAGTGGCAGATCGTCGGAGAAAGTGATCGTTCCTGACATAAATAATATAGAGACGCCGGTCGTGTGTCCAGCAGACACAAACAACATCGAGTTCTTCAGATGGGACACGTGCAGCAACAGCACCACCATTGCCATCTTCGGTTATGCTTTCGACAGTATCATTGACTTCTTTGGTTGAGAAGTCTTCAAAGGGGCCGACTACAACTTCGGATGAACTGATAGCACCATTTATTACTGCAACATCTGTTTTTTCAGATGTATCATTCAGTTATTTGGCTTACCTGTCTCCGGCAAAGTTAGGGACGTTGCCTATATTGCCACCACCAGAGAAAACGTTTTCCTGCAGCTACTGCGACAAGGTGTTTATGTATCAACACATCACACGGTACCATGAATGTCGTGGCTCTATTAAAAATCCCAACGTCAAATATCTGTACTTATGGTGTGGTCGCTTTTATACTGCAACGATACTTACTGTAAACATGCAAGGTCATGCAAAGTTAAACTGCAGGCCTCATCGATGCCTCGGTGCCGGATCTGCAACACAGGGTCCTTGCGGCCTCCATCGGCGGAGTGATAAACGGTGATTTCGATCATATGGCTTTACTACCAAAATCTGCTGCGACCAATATGAATGACGAACCTGGCACCTCATCACCAGGAGCAACATCTCTTTCCACGAAGACATCTTCATCCATGGTTCCTGGTCCTTCCGACGTGAAGACAGCCGAACCATCTGGAACCGCTAGTGTATCATTTACGGAACATTCAGTGGCATATCGGTGCCGCTTCTGCTGCAAGGATTTTGCCTTCAAAATTACTGCACGGTGGCACGAAGTTCACATGTGCCCGAATAGTGGTTTTCGTATTTAATGAATTAGAACTGAAGGTGATGTTTATATGGACGCAGACAAACATAAATAATTTTGTAGTAATCAATTTTAATAAATTTGAAATAATGACAAATGTTATGTATTTTTCTTATTACACCTGAATCGGAACCTGTCTGTTATAAGCTGATTTTGATAAAAAAAAAGCACTACGGTGAAAATATTATTTTAAAGTTAGCTAATTACTATTTCTGTAAATGGCCGTAGGGTTTTCCGGAATAGCAATGGTGCTTGCAAACATAATTTCACTTGTCTGGCCCTAATAAATCACAAATTATAACCACATTTGCCTATAAATATTCGCTGGCTTACAACCTGACTTGCGAAAATGTGGGCAAACTGTGATTTAAGATACAGACCCAACTGTAAAAAATCCGAACTCTATGATACATAGGTTACCTTTAAATGTAGGAGGTGTGGTGAGATGAGGTTTGAAGGTATTGAGGAGGGAGTGAGGTTTGGTGTTTGGGGTTCAAGTGCAGATGTAGATGAGGGGTTGATGGTGTAAGGAAGGTAAGGGGTGTTGGTATCAAGGG
>NQII01008611.1:5675-34156 GCA_002778355.1 Clitarchus hookeri | reverse complement strand
GGCTGTGTGTTGGAGAGAAGATTGGTGAGAGGGATTGAGGGGTGATGGTGAGTGGATGGGTGTTTTTGTGTGTGGTGAGGGGAAGAGTAGTGGTGTATGCTAATTTTTTCAAAATTTCTTGGTTGAAGGTTGCGATAGAGGAGGGGTGTTGGTAAGGTAGGTGGTGGTACTGAGTTTTGATTATTGGGAGGTTGGGGCATACATCTTAAATTCAATACAGTAGTCCTGACTGTGGATTATACAATCAATATAGTATAACACTCGTATGCGCCTTGAAAAGATGAGTCCAGTGATAATAACACTCAATACTTACGACTATATTTTTTTTAATTATAGAAATATATTAAAATTTTAATTTAAAGAAAATCATTTTGAAAATAATTTTAAAAATAATTTTATATTGTCTCCTATCCGACGTACCCTATTAACTTATAAGTATTTTAATTTTTTTCGAATTGTTGAGGAATTTCATAAGTGTTTTCTATTTTTATAAAATTTCAAGGATCAAAATAATTCCAAAATATTAAGGTCTGTATCGAACAATAGTCAGTCTAAGCTAATAGCCAAAACTTGTGAGATAGTGAAAGACCGGGACGTTAATGATAGTTCACATCTTTGAGCCTTTGCGCATAACATGCATTAACCCTACTACTTGTGATAAAACATTGTGTGCTGAAATGTATCTTTCAATACATTTTTACATAATTTAACTCATGCGGATTTTTAAAGGTATTTAAAAAATTTAACTCTGCATGGCCTAGTTGTGTTATATCTTGTGTCACTAGTATCACAATATTTTTTTTTTTTTTTTTCGTATATAGGTTTGAGTTGGCTTCCAGTTTATATTAGGATGTGAAATCTTAAATTATTTGGCTACCACGGAAAATACGCAAAAAAAAATTGCTACTAAATTTTGTGTTTTAAAATAAATACATACTTTTAATGTATTTTTGCTTATTACAGCCATTAAAAAAATTCATAATTCCAATTTTTTTATTTCTATAGGACGAATTTGTTATCTACAGTGTTACACATATGTTTCATTGCAAAAACTGGCATATTTTGGCTGTAGTGATGTCTAATTTTCTGATGAACATCTTGTATGTTACGCCAAACAGAAATATACTTAAAATGTCCTTTACAGAAACTAAAGAAACGTGTAGAAGAAAATTTAATTTCCCTAGTGTTATCAATAAATGGGCCAATGAAGAACGGATAAACAAAAACATTGCGTGAACTAGCATTAGTTTATGGGCCTTCGTCCCTCTCAGCATATTAGATAATTAATAATCAGCTCGTATATATCGAATTTTCGCAAATAAATAATAGTTAGGCAGGTCTGTGTGCCAGTAATTTGGGGCTTCTTTTGTTAGGATTCGATATTTTGAATTATTTGAAGAATTTTTGGACTTGTCGATAATAGTATTTTTTAGTGACTTTAAAGCTACCCTCCTCATAACAAAATTAGCTTTAATCAACCTAAAAATTTAATATTATAATACTCTCGTATAAAACTAAATAACAAATATACCGTACATAAAAATTAACATTTTTGTTAATTAACGTTCACAATGTTGAAAAGAACACGTTGAGAACATATCTAATACGACTTGCTCTTCTCACCTGCGTTATTCTGCATCGACAGCTCCATAAATTTGTTTGTCCTCCTAGATGATCTGTACTGCAATAAGCCGTTCGTATAACTCACTACATATATGTTCAATGTCATGTGCGATATTACGCATACATCACCGAAAAAGAAAGCAATCACAAAATGTAATTTGCTTGTAGAGATGTTTGTCAGCTAATGGATGCCAGAAATGTAATGTTGCCACAGCACGCATGGTGGCCATTACAGCGACGCTTTTAGCATTTTCTGTGGTGAAACATAATTGCGAAAGGCACCAAGTAACAAATTGCTTATATTCAACTATCGAATCGGGCCTTTAATCTTAAAAACTGGAGAGGTTACTGGTAGTTACAAGAATGAAACCGATATTGGAACCTAATTCTGTGTAGCGAGATATTTTTTAATATGCAACAGTAAACTATAATTTGTGAAAAATACCGCAGCGTNGGAACCTAATTCTGTGTAGCGAGATATTTTTTAATATGCAACAGTAAACTATAATTTGTGAAAAATACCGCAGCGTACCTCTACTACTACTACTATTACTTTTTTTCAGTACTTAATTCAGAATATTTGTAAGTATCTGACAACAATTGTTATCAAGAGATTGTTGAGAACATCTACTGTGACATTTGAACAAAACACGTAGAATATNGGAACCTAATTCTGTGTAGCGAGATATTTTTTAATATGCAACAGTAAACTATAATTTGTGAAAAATACCGCAGCGTGCTACTACTACTACTACTATTACTTTTTTCAGTACTTAATTCAGAATATTTGTACGTATCTGACAACAATTGTTATCAAGAGATTGTTGAGAACACCTACTGTGACATTTGAACAAAACACGTAGAATATANGTATCTGACAACAATTGTTATCAAGAGATTGTTGAGAACACCTACTGTGACATTTGAACAAAACACGTAGAATATAGAGAAATAACACTTTGTGACTCTCAAAAAATTTAGAAGAATTACATAAGTAAATACATTTTTTAATATCTGAAAATATTTTCGTTACTAGCTGACCCGGTGGACTTCGTACCGCCTAACAGTCAATGAATGTCGTGTTAACTTTAAGTTTAGTTTAATTTAGGATTTTACTAACCTAAAATAAAATTAATACTCAAAATTTATTAAGTTCAATAGTGTATTAGGATAATTTATATAAAGAAAATAAAAAATCAATAAAATAACAAAAATAAAGTATTTCAATGGCGTGTCAGCTGTATTTTGCTGCATGGGTTGTACTCGCGTTAATTTTCTTCAGTGAAGCACCTTGTGATATTGGACATTTTTCGTTTTGTTATCAGGCGCAAGAACAAATAAAGCCGGTGGTTTGCCGACGCGTGAACATGCCACGTATAATTGTCCATGAGAAAAACATGCATTTTCTAGATTCAGATCACAAACACTCAAGGATTGGCCTTGAGATTTGTTAATCGTCATGGCGAATGCAAGACGAATCGGAAATTGAAGTCGTTTAAACTCAAAGGGCATTTCGGTTGGGATCATAGGAATCCTCGGAATGAGAACTTCCTCATCTTTGAATTTTCCTTTAAATATCGTCGCGTGAATCACATTGGTCATCAGTTTTCCAAACGCGTTCCATTGCATAGTTTTGGTTGGTTTAGATTTCGAAGCATTATCACTACCGAGCCAACCTTCAGTTGTAAATTGAGCGGTGGTAAGCCAGACACATCCTAGTAGTTTAAAAATTAAGTTGGATAGTTAGTGGCTTTATATTGGTTTGTTACACAGTCAATAGATNGAATGCAGATTACCAACGATTTGATTCTGAATTACTATATTTAAGTCATCCACATCTTTGTTCTTAGCCGCCAAAATTGCTCTCTCACTCAACCATTTGTTGTTTTTGTGATTAGCAATGATGTTCGGGAACACTTTCTTGATGAGCTCGTCTTTCAATTAGATAAAATTGCTAAAATTCGGAGGAAATGAAATCAATACGCTCGATTCATCGACAGGAACACGGCCATTACCGATAGTCAGCAATTGCTTGGAGAAATCTCCAGCAGATGGATCGTTCAGCAATGCAACTCTCATTTTTGCTGCCAGCTGAAGTTTCTTTACATAGCACCACAGATTTGATGATTTGATGCAAGCGTTTATTTCATCGGCAGCAGTTGATCTTGGAATGACTGGTAGTGTTTGGCGGAAGTCACCAGACAGTAAAATCATTACGCCTTCAAAACATCTCGAGTCATTGCGCAGATATTTCAATGTTCGGTCAAGTGCTTCTAATGCGCGTTTGTGCACCATTGTGCATTCGTCCCAGATGATGATTTTAGATGCTACTAAAACCTTGGCCATTGCGGAGCGTTTCGCAATGTTACATGTCGGTTGTTCAGTAGTTTGAAGGTTTAACGGCAGTTTAAACGCTGAATGAGCCGTACGGCATCCTTATAACAATGTGGCCGCTATTCCAGAAGAAGCAACTGCTACCGCAATGTCCGATCTCGCTCGAACAGTGGCCAAAATCAATGACATGAGGAATGTCTTCTCAGTTCCACCGGGATNCAGAAGAAGCAACTGCTACCGCAATGTCGGATCTCGCTCGAACAGTGGCCAAAATCAATGACATGAGGAATGTCTTTTCAGTTCCACCGGGAGCATCCAGGAAAAATAAGCCACAATTTCCCTCATCAATTGCTTTGATTAATGTATCATACACTTCCTTCTGTTGGGGGTTCAACAGGGGCACATTCGTTTGAACTGATTGGTCTAATTCATGTCGATCATATTCACGTTCTCGTTTTAATTCTCGATTAAATACGCCATTTATTCCTCGTTCTGGCGCTGGCATTCCTAACCTGACTAACAAACTGCCGCACATGAGGTAACACATGTCTTCGATCAAGAGCAAAGCCTGGTTATGCATCTCATCATTCACCTCAAGATCGGGATTTCTTGAACTGACATGAATTCTATGTAAAATGTCATCTGACATGTCATCTTTGTATTTGTTCCACAGGTCACATGGATTCGATGGGAAGCATGTCGAAATGATGATAGCAAATAATGTGCGTATCTGACTTGGAGTTGTAGAAATAATTGCTTCAGCGATTTTCGTGTCCCAATGAGTATCGTTTTCAAGCAAATTGATCTCTTGACATGCAGCACCAAATGTTGGTCACACTATACCATTAACAGTTCGTAGTGATTAAAATGATGTTTGCCCACGAACATTCACCAGCAACAACTGCAAATATAAGCATTCATCATTCTTCGGATCAACTGTGTAAATACGACCAAGAGCATCAGTAGAACGTACATCCGGATGACCAGGAATCGCATCGTCTTGCTTCCGATGTTGAAATTTCTTCGATGAAGAGTTCCAAGTGTAATAATGTGGCAACTCCGAGTTAAGCAACTTTCGTGCCAACAGATCGCTTTGGCAAATCTCAAAGAATCTGATCAATGTTGTCGCTGGAGGTGCTTCAGCACGTTGAGGAACATTCAACGCGGTGAAAAAAACTCTTTGACCATTCTCCTGATGCACCGCCAAATGTACAACAGTGGGATGACGTTTGTGAATAGGAAATGAGAATATACGCCAAATCACCTCATTTCAGTTCACATATCGACCAACTTGATAGCGCGTAATTTCATCGTTGGTATTGGAGGTTTGGATTCCAAAAACCGCCATATCGCTACCTTTCGTGACATATTTTCAGATGTATTTGATGGACTTCACCAAATTGCAATACTCAACGTTGCAATGTGTCTTGAATGTTTTGGAAACAAGTGNCAGATGTATTTGATGGACTTCACCAAATTGCAATACTCAACGTTGCAATGTGTCTTGAATGTTTTGGAAACAAGTGTCGAATATGGAACAATCCAACTGTTGTTGACAACGAAATCGTTTCCTTTCACTTTCCTTGTGATAGTTCGACCGTTATCATCGGGTGATCGACGCCGATATTAAGGATACCCATCGTTGCCAGTGATGGTCTCCGCCGTCAATTTTCGTGGATAACGTTTGGAACACTTGCCGTTTACCATGCACGGTGATTGGGGGTTGATGGCGCCACACGGTCCATGAATTATATTTGTAATTACAACATCATGTAGGTCTGGAACGGTTTCGGGATCAGGAATCTCGGCACATATGATACCATCTATTTTATCTGGTCGAATTCTTTCAACTAACGAAATGAGANTTCGGGATCAGGAATCTCGGCACATATGATACCATCTATTTTATCTGGTCGAATTCTTTCAACTAACGAAATGAGAATGTGTGCATGCGGCAAGCCTCTTTTTTGCCATTCGATGCCATCCAGCATCGAGTATTCCTAAAGACGCGTTGCTTAACAATGTAGTTCATCAGCGACCGGATTTTTTGCTTGGAGACACGTGCAGTGATGTCGTGCCGATCACTTGATGTTTGTCCGGGATGCAGCATTTCAACAATTTCTATCTATTTCGGATTACACGTAAAGGTAATAAATAGATCTGGCCGACCGTAATGACGAACATATGTCATTTCGTCTTGCGNTGCATGCGGCAAGCCTCTTTTTTGCCATTCGATTGAATACATCCAGCATCGAGTATTCCCAAAGACGCGTTGCTTACAATGTAGTTCATCAGCGACCGGATTTTTTGCTTGAAGACACGTGCAGTGATGTCGTGCCGATCACTTGATGTTTGTCCGGGATNACACGTGCAGTGATGTCGTGCCGATCACTTGATGTTTGTCCGGGATGCAGCATTTCAACAATTTCTATCCATTTCGGATTACACGTAAAGGTAATAAATAGATCTGGCCGACCGTAATGACGAACATATGTCATTTCGTCTTGCGCATATTCATGCATATGACGTGGGCTACCTGTGTACGTCGCCGGTAGAATAGTCAATCGACCAAGATTAGCTGCATCTCCTTCGGTGCTTATTGCATCGCGTAAATGGATATACTCTTCTGAACGCAGTTTGGCTTGGTTTAACCTAATGAAAGTTAGGCGCCCTGTTTCGATTTTGACGTACATATCGACCCAATATTGCTGTTGCAATCGACGAAATCGCAGCAAATATTTGTCAGCATTTTGACGAATCATCAAACGATATGCGTAATAATTCATCGACCTAACCTCCTTGGTAGATTCCTGATCTGTAATAAAAACAGTTAAATTAGCATCTTTGAAGAAAAACTCATGTCCGTATTCCCTGAAGGGTTGGGCAGAACCATGTGATTACTAAATCCCCTAAGCTCCTTTTAGCATATTTAAAAGGGGTTGAGATAAATTATTTAAGATTGTTTGCCAGCCCTTTTTGAAATGAAACTATGATATTGATACTCACCATTCAATGGATTTATCATCTTGATATTAAAGTGATATCCATCGTCTCCTTGCCAAAACAATAGCGGGTATTGCAACGTGTCATATGAACGGTGTATTTAATATATTGTTTGAAGTTGCCCAGTATCGCGACGTGTAAGCACAATATCGCGTGTTTCAAAGTTTTCACCAACAATAAGGATTGCAACTTCATCTATTGTTGGAGCGTTAAATGTGCGTTCGTGTGTTCCAGCTGGTCGTTTATCCGCTCTGATCACGACTTTGTAGTCATAATTTGGCATGCGCTCCAACGCCGTCTTGAACAGCCTGACTAATGCATGATGTTCATAAAGTATTTGCTGCAAATCTTGAAGAATTGGTCTTTTCATTGCTTTGTTGATCTCTTGACGCCGATCAAGTTGTTCCTCCATATTGCCCATGAAGTATATTTGTAAGAATTTATACTGTGCATCTTCAAGAGGTTGCAATGATCCAATTCGATGGTGAATCTGGCCTTGAATCTGAAAAGTCGAAAGCGAAGTCAGTATAATTGATTTATAATCACAATGTTTTTTCATTTTAGCATGCCTTATTTATTTTAGAGGCAATACTTGAACAATTTTTGTTATCTTAAATCTTATATTTTAAAGAAAATGAACGTTTACATTTATAATCACAATGTCTTTTCATGTTAGCATGCCTTATTTATTTTGGAGGCAATACTTGAACATTTTTTGTTATCTTAAATCTTATATTTGAAAGAAAATGAACATTTACTCTTTTCAACATAAATAACCTTGAATGTCGGATTAAATCCGTATTCTTGGATAATGTCTGCCCCAAATGAAATCATTTGAAAACAGCCATTGTATTTTTGAGTGTTCGCTAAAAAATTTANATTTATTTTAGAGGCAATACTTGAACAATTTTTGCTATCTTAAATCTTATATTTGAAAGAAAATGAACATTTACTCTTTTCAACATAAATTACCTTGAATGTCGGATTAAATCCGTATTCATGAATAATGTCTGCCCCAAATGAAATCATTTGAAAACAGCCATTGTATTTTTGAGTGTTCGCTAAAAAATGTCGTGATTCTGGTGTTTCGCCATGAAGCAATGAATGCAATGGCTCAGGTGGCGGAGTCAATAATGGCAATTTCACTTTGCCATTAAGGCAGCACAATCCAGGCGTTTTTCTAGCAAACTTCAGTGCGCCACAATGCTCGCAAACAACGTCCATTGGAACAATGTGAACGAAAGCATGCGTGCTGTAATCAATTATGGAATCGTATAAAAACGCTGTTCGATTCAAATCAACGCTTTNTCGCTAAAAAATTTAGTGATTCTGGTGTTTCGCCATGAAGCAATGAATGCAATGGCTCAGGTGGCGGAGTCAATAATGGCAGTTTCACTTTGCCATTAAGGCAGCACAATCCAGGCGTTTTTCTAGCAAACTTCAGTGCGCCGCAATGCTCGCATACAACGTCCATTGGAACAATGTGAACGAAAGCATGCGTGCTGTAATCAATTATGGAATCGTATAAAAACGCTGCTCGATTCAAATCAACGCTTTAAGTATTTCTTCTTGCGCGTCGGAGATTGTCACGTTGTTGATCTGTGTGATTAGCTCTACGATTTCGCATTGCCAACCGAGCCGTTTCACGGGCTGCCTCTCTTAGCTCTTCTGTTTGAGAAGCACGAAGTCGGCCCATACTAACGCGGCGCTCTGCTCTTCCGATTTCTCGTTCTTCTTCAGTTAATTGATTCGCAATGTTTTGAAGCCTAATTGAATTACGGCTTTGCTGGTTAAGATTATATCTTCTGGGTCGCGGCATTGTTAGTAATAATACTCGCACCAAATTTATTCACTCACACAAAACAATCAAATCGTCTGGTAATCTTTGACAGTTTCTATGACAAAAAACAAACAAATCGTACTGACACCTTTGACAGGTGTTGGTTGATGTCGTGTCAAAAAGACCTGACCAATGCTTCACTCGCACAAAACAAACAAATAGTCTGGTAATCTTTGACAGTTTCTATGGCAAAAAAAAAAAAAAAAAAAAACAAANGAACCAAATAAATAATTTTTAAAAAATGTTGATCCGACCTTTTTTGTGGCAGTTCCAACATCATCTGCATATACTTGGTACACACAAATATTTTACAAGTACTTTCAGATAATCGGTTAGGTTACCGTAAACATTACAAATGTCAAAGTACTATTTTTTTTTAAGTTAATAAGCGTTTTGTTAACTGGAACAGTCTGATATGTATGTCTATTATTACATAATTTGAGGCGGCTACAAAATCAGTTTGGTAGTGTACTGGCATTTATTTGGTTGGTTTTTGGTATAATCGGTCGTTCCAGTCAGTGCCTTCGTTCGAAAATGTGGCTCGAGAGTTTGTTATTTTCGTGACAGTTAGAAAAATTACAATATTTGTTAGTACATTTATTGATAATTAATAATCGGATAAATAATCCCAATAAAACGAGTGCTACTGGACACACAAAATTAAGCTGAAAAATTTTGAAAATATTTTTGTACATGTCTTTTATTAAATTTTATTCAATTGGAAACATTCTTACCCTGTCTGTAGGTACATAAACAGAGCGATATAACGTGTTCAGGCGGAAAACTTACGGGTTCGAAACTCAGCCTACTTTTTGTATTATGACTACCGAATCTGTTGTTACATGCATCTTTAGTTGCACTAACCAAATATTACAAGTTCGTGGCAACCAAATATGACCAATATGTCAATTTTATTTTAGTAAAATTTATTTAATTGCCGCTATAAAAAACTATTAATTTTGTTGCGGCAAACACATTTTGTTTTATTAAAAAAAAATATATATATATATATATATATATAATCGTTCGAGAGTACTTGAAGGTGACATTGCCCTCCCTATAACACAAAATTTCGAATCCTGGAAAGGGCAACAAAGGGCGAAATATGATTTATGCCCTCGCCATCTTTTCACATGTGTGAGATTATTGGGGTAAGATGACTGCCCCTCTCGCAGGTTTGGCGGTGAAATGGATTCAGGGGTTGGATGGAAGGGGGAGGATGAAGCCAGTTCGGGGGAGATCAAGGCTGATAGAGGAACAGAGGAGAGTGCATTAGCCAACAGGAAAAGAGTATCCACAAAGGTCGCCGCAAGCGTAATGCTTTCGTGTAGCGCACACGACTGCAGTAATCGCTGGAACGAAAAATCTGTAAATGAAACATCCCATAGGAAACTAAAATTCCGTTATTAGCTCCTTCACTGCTTATGGCCATGTCTTAAATTTATTTTGGGGAACAAGCAAAGGAATTTTTGTAGCGAGTAGAGAGCATCTCATTAAAGACATTCTATAACTGTATTTTAGGTCTGTGTATAACTGTAAATATTGAAACTCTTGTTTAAAAAAAAATCGATATTATAAGATAAACTCAATACTAAATGTATCTAAACCTCTCATTTTGCATTTTTTGAACCACCTGGACTCATTCCTTTTACAAATTGGTAATATAATTTTAATGATTTTTCTTATTTTACTTTCCATTAAAATTTATTTTTAATTTTCATCGCATCATTGAATAAAATTACCATAGTTACACAATATTTGGGGTGTTATAAATGCATAAAATTACCAGTTAGCTGAGAGATCATTTTCCACTTAGCCATACATGTATTAGTTTTTTTACAACGAAATTTTCTATGAAATGGATTATTTTAAATGCTAAAATTAAGACGCGTCTGTTTATCGCCTGAGTAACGACGTGGATTCTCACGCCTGTCTGCCGCAGAGTGTTTTTTCTCTTTGTAAATTACATTACCTACGTTTGGCCTGCAACTGGAACCAGAACATCGGGCCAAGCAGAAGTGCAGCAGCTAGGTGGAAGTGGTGGAACGGGCCCGCCATCCACCAGCACTCCAGAAGCGTTCCCGCCCTCCAAACCCGCACGCCGAGTATTGGAGCCCGGTGCTCCTAGCACCGTGACGTCACATTTCAAGCCCATGTTGCCAGAAATGATACGATGTCGGCGTAGAGTGCGCATGCAAAGAATTCGAATTCGTCTTTGTGATTTTTTTTTTTTCATGATATCTTAACTTTGGCGTTGTTGCTGATCTTGGTACCTCTAAGACAATCTGGAATGTTTTNATTTTTTTTTTTCATGATATCTTAACTTTGGCGTTGTTGCTGATCTTGGTACCTCTAAGACAATCTGGAATGTTTTTGTGGTCTGATAAATAAGTGTTATTTGAGTCTGATGTATTGTTTAAGTTCGATGCCTGATAATTCACGTCGAGCATAAAATACTCTAAGTTTATCAGTCTGCTATGTAAAAAACAGGCCACACAACAATCCCGCAACCTTCAAGTAAAATGTATTTCCGTTCTCTACACTCCATAACCATAACCCATAAACCTAAGAAAAAAAAATAGAAAACAAAATTTTTTGTGCATTCTATTTTTTCGGAATTTTGTGCAAACGTTTCGTAATATTTTTTCTCCATTAAATTATTTTAGATTATTTTTCGGAAAGTAAAAAATCAGTGATTGCAAAGAAGAAACTGTGCACCAAACCCTAAAATATGAAACTGTTTGAATGAGCGGTTTCACGGTTTCAGCGTGATAGTTTACATGTTTTAAGCGCACTTATAACGTCAATTTCCTCTTGCCAGCTCTTCTTCCAGTACTGAGTCAGGAAATAAGCTCCACCCCTGGCTTTAGCTGGCACCACATGCAGCCTAACAACAGAGTCTCTCCAGATGTGTACTGTATAGAACANGCTCCACCCCTGGCTTTAGCTGGCACCACATGCAGCCTAACAACAGAGTCTCTCCAGATGTGTACTGTATAGAACAACCTGGTTCTGTTACAGTGTAGAATACAAGAACACTTACCATCAAATAGTAGCCTGCCGTATCATGATACTACAGTTTAATGTATTATTCTTACGTACAACACATGGTGGTACCCATTCAGAGTCCACTATAATCTGTAAGGAACCATCCCCTAATCCTATTTGAGTATAAATGTGCACCATGAAACCCAGTGATCGTACCTCATCCAAACTTTAGGATGGAATGGTTGGCTCAAGTGAATCACACTGAAACAATGAATGCTGTAGTTATACTTGTGCAGACTTACATCAATATATAATTTCTTTGTGTAACACAACGCAAATAATTCTTGCGCATTTTTATTATGTGTTGGGTGAATGACTCATCATATGCCTCATCATAATATATAATCTTTTCTATAATGCTACAAAAATAGATATATGGGAATTTTCCACTGTTTAGTAAATCTTGATTGTTAATTTATATCCTTTTATCGCGGTTTTTTACTGACTTCGACATTATAAAATTTCTTATAAATATGAAAGATATTTCGCAAATGATCAAATAAACATAAACCATGATTTGTAACGCTTAAAGGCCATGTCTATATTTATAACTTTTTTTTCATAATTTTACATTTTCCACGAACATCAAATTATGTTATTACTTAATGACATTGGAGCAATGTAAATGTCATGACTGATAAACCTATATTGTGTTACAATTTTGAAACTTAAATCAATAATTTATTTTATACTTATAATTAGTTATTCCATGGAATAGCTGACGCGTAAGCTATAGTGCAGATTCTGAATTTAAATGTACAATTTACAAGTAATTAACCTAGATATTTTCTCTATAGATATTACATTAACTATCTTACATACCATCAAAATATAAAATGAAGACCATCATATAACTAATATTTTTATCCACAATAATTTCAGGTTGTTGTTTTTAATAAATCAATTAGTTTATAATTATATACATAACCCTAATATATATGCAGCTGGTTTTAAACACATCTAAAATGACCTAACTAACCTGGACGAATAATAGGGGACCCATGCATTCTATTATAAATTACAGCCTCATGTTAGCACTCATATNCCCATATTGGAACAACATTCACATTAGTTATCTGTTCATTCAAATACCCCATTGCCTAGAATAACATACATTCAGATACTTCAATGCCTAAAATAATACACGCAATATTTTAAAACTATGTAAACTATCAAATAAGTGCTAAGTGAACATTTAACTTGCCTTACAGAAACAGTGCCTAAAATTGATGTTAAAATTACTGTAAATGTTTTATGAGAACCAAGAACAGGGAANACTTCAATGCCTAAAATAATACACGCAATATTTTAAAACTATGTAAACTATCAAATAAGTGCTAAGTGAACATTTAACTTGCCTTACAGAAACAGTGCCTAAAATTGATGTTAAAATTACTGTAAATGTTTTATGAGAACCAAGAACAGGGAAATGGCGAAAAAAGCATTATTATCTGAAGTTACTCATCTAAAACATTACATCACATGATAATAAATTATATTATAGTTGCTCATGCTATAATGTTGGGCTATTTTAATGAAAACTGGAACCTCACCACAAACATTTTTTTTAAAAGAAAATTTTTCCATTTTAACAATTATTAGGTTCTTAATTTGTAAAATAAGCCCATACATATACGTAAACATAATTTTTTGAGAAGGCTAGTGAAAATTAAATAATTTAGTATAAAATGTTTTCCTATTCTCATAATAAACTTCTCATAATTATACAACAAATACATGTGTACAATATTTACACGTGTTACGCTTCCTTTGATAAAAAATAATATATAACTATTGTGAAAGATATTAGATCTTCAAACTGTACAGTTGAATCCAAAACCCTAATAATGCCCCCATATCTGTCAAAAATTACAGTTCAGTAAGTGAACTATACTTTAGCATACATTTTATTAAAACAATGTCGTCGGTTCAGGACAACATTTTGACAACACATGGTCATGAAATTGAAAGCAGAAAATTTTATACTAGAAATTGTTCGCTAATAGACTGACATAAATACATATCATATTTTGACATAACCACAATACCTAATATTCAACTCAAAATAGTCTTAAGCACAATGGCTGAACCTATTTCTATCAAACACAATTATGATTTTAATAATGACTGGATACTGCATCAGATTATCACGTGGCGTTATTATCACGAAATCTATGTAATTTATAGTTTTCCTCAAATTCAATTTTAAGAAAGTATATTTACTTTTGCACTTGTTAGGTGCCATAGTCCCCTATTTTACTTGATATATTTTTTATATATATCTATTCTTGGAATTAAAATACTTGCCTCAGATAGTTTTAACTTTAATATTAAGTTGCAATGCATGTGTTGTATACAAAAGATCTTCTATGAAAGTAAACTCAGATTCAGTTAAGAATCTCTTATTTGCCAAAACAAACATTTCCGCGGATCAGTTTACATTCTTTGTTCTGAACATCTCAAAGGGTAACTTTTTTTTGTTTACAAATTGTAGCCCCTCACCAAACAGCAGAAACAGTCTGTATATGGAAATACAATTTTACCATCTAATAAGACTTAACCACTAGAATATCTGAAACTCAAACTCGCCTTATGACTCTCAAAAATATCCTGGCTCATGCTTTTAAATGAAGAAGCTATTATAGGATGAATTTCATTTCTTTGAACAGCAGCTAACCATCACTCAATTTTTCTTTGTACATTTTTACATTAAGTGTATGCGCATGCTTCATGTACCTTGCTGTTCATGTCTGGAGCTGGATGTGATGGTTGAGAACGTCTGCTTTAAAGTTAATCGACTGAGCCTCACATACAAATAAAATACAAGGCAATGGAAATGTGAATTTTGCAAACAGTCAAGATGGATGCAGACAATTTGTGAATGAATGCATGTGTGGAGTGTTAGCAACAGATGGAGCACCTCTAGTAATCCAACGCACACGAATTATTTTTTGGGAGGGAAACATACGACTAAAAGTGAGGGTATCGGATATGGATTTACTCCAAATACCAATTGTGCGACTCAGGTGGTTTTAAAGGGATATTTTCTATTAACAGTTAAATAAAAAAGAATTGACATCAAATATAAAATTGGTTTGTTATTTTTTAACAGCTGTTAAATTTTTTATCTCATGATCACATAAATGTAACACGTGAGGTCATCGAAAACGAATACGGCCATTATTGACTGATAAACACAAGTAAATTGTTCAAGATAAATTTCAATGTACGTGCCACGTGTGTTATGGACTAGGAGGGACCAGATAACTCTACATATGTGAATGGGTAGTCCTAAAAAATTTAAAAATAAATCTTTAAGTTGGTTTTAGCTACGACGGTATTCACAACACCCATAAATTCTGCTAAATATGCTATTTTCGGAATAACTTTCTATATGTTCGTAAGGATATTACTACCAATGATCATGATCTTGAATGTAACTATGTGCACGCATTTATATACTAAAATTTAGAGGTGGGTGTTAAAAGAAGCTTTCCATGGTGCAAACATGACTTCGCTACGATATAAAAGTGTCAGATAATAATTCAAGCAACATGAGTGAAATGAGCAATCTCTACTTCGTTGCATTTCTTGCATGAAGCCGATGTTGCCCTTAAATTATTCATAAACACAACAATGGCGTTATTCCTTATGTAACTATTAGTTTGTAAGAAGAATGGAATGTACCTATTCTTACTCAATCTTCAACCCCAATTGTGAAATTTACCGGGGCTAGTGACAGTAACACACCCTAGCGTGGAACGTCCGAGAATGTTGTCGTACTGAATCGTTTCCAAGGGCAACTCCAATGTTTGTAAATGGAAAAGCTAACGGATACTATCTCTGCACACGCGCATATATCCACAAAACTATAAAGTCCTTAGATTTTCTAAACGATACTGCAGTTTTAATAGCACGAGTGAAATCCTAGGAACGAAATCCTGGCGTGTAACTTACGGCCTTCATGCATTCCTGCAGTGTGTGAACTTCGTTCTCATTCGAATACTCGCGTAGCATTTCAGTCTGCCAGTAATTTCAAGCAATGAACAAACTATATTTCACCTAATAAAATTTGACACTTGAGCTGCGTATGTTTATATGTAATTTGGTTTGATGGCTAGCACGGCACGGATAGTATAGTATGCCTCAACTGCATCAGTCAAACAAATCACATCATCATTGTTAAAAAAATGACGATGAATGTCGATTGCTAAGATTTTTAGCACGGTTACAAGAAGCCAAAATTAATTATATTAACCATGAGATTTTACCATGATGTAAACTTGCGAAAATCNGATGAATGTCGATTGCTAAGATTTTTAGCACGGTTACAAGAAGCCAAAATTAATTATATTAACCATGAGATTTTACCATGATGTAAACTTGCGAAAATCCCCAAGTTCTACGACGAACGGACTTGGCGATGTCAAATCACCTAGTGTAAGTGTACTGTCAAAAATAATANGCTCCACCCCTGGCTTTAGCTGGCACCACATGCAGCCTAACAACAGAGTCTCTCCAGATGTGTACTGTATAGAACACCCTGGTTCTGTTACAGTGTAGAATACAAGAACACTTACCACTTACTGATGACCATCAAATAGTAGCCTGCCGTATCATGATACTACAGTTTAATGTATTATTCTTACGTACAACACATGATGGTACCCATTCAGAGTCCACTATAATCTGTAAGGAACCATCCCCAAATCCTATTTGAGTATAAATGTGCACCATGAAACCCAGTGATCGTACCTCATCCAAACTTTAGGATGGAATGGTTGGCTCAAGTGAATCACACTGAAACAATGAATGCTGTAGTTATACTTGTGCAGACTTACATCAATATATAATTTCTTTGTGTAACACAACGCAAATAATTCTTGCGCATTTTTATTATGTGTTGGGTGAATGACTCATCATATGCCTCATCATAATATATAATCTTTTCTATAATGCTACAAAAATAGATATATGGGAATTTTCCACTGTTTAGTAAATCTTGATTGTTAATTTATATCCTTTTATCGCGGTTTTTTACTGACTTCGACATTATAAAATTTCTTATAAATATGAAAGATATTTCGCAAATGATCAAATAAACATAAACCATGATTTGTAACGCTTAAAGGCCATGTCTATATTTATAACTTTTTTTTCATAATTTTACATTTTCCACGAACATCAAATTATGTTATTACTTAATGACATTGGAGCAATGTAAATGTCATGACTGATAAACCTATATTGTGTTACAATTTTGAAACTTAAATCAATAATTTATTTTATACTTATAATTAGTTATTCCATGGAATAGCTGACGCGTAAGCTATAGTGCAGATTCTGAATTTAAATGTACAATTTACAAGTAATTAACCTAGATATTTTCTCTATAGATATTACATTAACTATCTTACATACCATCAAAATATCAAATGAAGACCATCATATTACTTATATTTTTATCCACAATAATGTCAGGTTGTTGTTTTTAATAAATCAATTAGTTTATTATTATATACATAACCCTAATATATATGCAGCTGGTTTTAAACACATCTAAAATGACCTAACTAACCTGGACGAATAATAGGGGACCCATGCATTCTATTATAAATTACAGCCTCATGTTAGCACTCATATTGGAACAACATTCACATCAGTTATCTGTTCATTTAAATACCCCATTGCCTAGAATAACATACATTCAGATAATTCAATGCCTAAAATAATACACGCAATATTGTAAAACTATGTAAACAATCAAATAAGTGCTAAGTGAACATTTTACTTGCCTTACAGAAACAGTGCCTAAAATTGATGTTAAAATTACTGTAAATGTTTTATGAGAACCAAGAACAGGGAAATGGCGAAAAAAGCATTATTATCTGAAGTTACTCATCTAAAACATTACATCACATGATAATAAATTATATTATAGTTGCTCATGCTATAATGTTGGGCTATTTTAATGAAAACTGGAACCTCACCACAAACATTTTTTTTAAAAGAAAATTTTTCCATTTTAACAATTATTAGGTTCTTAATTTGTAAAATAAGCCCATACATATACGTAAACATAATTTTTTGAGAAGGCTAGTGAAAATTAAATAATTTAGTATAAAATGTTTTCCTATTCTCATAATAAACTTCTCATAATTATACAACAAATACATGTGTACAATATTTACACGTGTTACGCTTCCTTTGATAAAAAATAATATATAACTATTGTGTAAGATATTAGATCTTCAAACTGTACAGTTGAATCCAAAACCCTAATAATGCCCCCATATCTGTNGAAAGATATTAGATCTTCAAACTGTACAGTTGAATCCAAAACCCTAATAATGCCCCCATATCTGTCAAAAATTACAGTTCAGTAAGTGAACTATACTTTAGCATACATTTTATTAAAACAATGTCGTCGGTTCAGGACAACATTTTGACAACACATGGTCATGAAATTGAAAGCAGAAAATTTTATACTAGAAATTGCNGTCGTCGGTTCAGGACAACATTTTGACAACACATGGTCATGAAATTGAAAGCAGAAAATTTTATACTAGAAATTGCACGCTAATAGACTGACATAAATACATATCATATTTTGACATAACCACAATACCTAATATTCAACTCAAAATAGTCTTAAGCACAATGGCTGAACCTATTTCTATCAAACACAATTATGATTTTAATAATGACTGGATACTGCATCAGATTATCACGTGGCGTTATTATCACGAAATCTATGTAATTTATAGTTTTCCTCAAATTCAATTTTAAGAAAGTATATTTACTTTTGCACTTGTTAGGTGCCATAGTCCCCTATTTTACTTGATATATTTTTTATATATATCTATTCTTGGAATTAAAATACTTGCCTCAGATAGTTTTAACTTTAATATTAAGTTGCAATGCATGTGTTGTATACAAAAGATCTTCTATGAAAGTAAACTCAGATTCAGTTAAGAATCTCTTATTTGCCAAAACAAACATTTCCGCGGATCAGTTTACATTCTTTGTTCTGAACATCTCAAAGGGTAACTTTTTTTTGTTTACAAATTGTAGCCCCTCACCAAACAGCAGAAACAGTCTGTATATGGAAATACAATTTTACCATCTAATAAGACTTAACCACTAGAATATCTGAAACTCAAACTCGCCTTATGACTCTCAAAAATATCCTGGCTCATGCTTTTAAATGAAGAAGCTATTATAGGATGAATTTCATTTCTTTGAACAGCAGCTAACCATCACTCAATTTTTCTTTGTACATTTTTACATTAAGTGTATGCGCATGCTTCATGTACCTTGCTGTTCATGTCTGGAGCTGGATGTGATGGTTGAGAACGTCTGCTTTAAAGTTAATCGACTGAGCCTCACATACAAATAAAATACAAGGCAATGGAAATGTGAATTTTGCAAACAGTCAAGATGGATGCAGACAATTTGTGAATGAATGCATGTGTGGAGTGTTAGCAACAGATGGAGCACCTCTAGTAATCCAACGCACACGAATTATTTTTTGGGAGGGAAACATACGACTAAAAGTGAGGGTATCGGATAGGAATTTACTCCAAATACCAATTGTGCGACGCAGGTGGTTTTAAATGGATATTTTATATTAACAGTTAAATAAAAAAAGAATTGACATCAAATATAAAATTGTTTTGTTATTTTTTAACAGCTGTTAAATTTTTTATCTCATGATCACATAAATGTAACACGTGAGGTCATCGAAAACGAATACGGCCATTATTGACTGATAAACACAAGTAAATTGTTCAAGATAAATTTCAATGTACGTGCCACGTGTGTTATGGACTAGGAGGGACCAGATAACTCTACATATGTGAATGGGTAGTCCTAAAAAATTTAAAAATAAATCTTTAAGTTGGTTTTAGCTACGACGGTATTCACAACACCCATAAATTCTGCTAAATATGCTATTTTCGGAANTAAATCTTTAAGTTGGTTTTAGCTACGACGGTATTCACAACACCCATAAATTCTGCTAAATATGCTATTTTCGGAAGAACTTTCTATATGTTCGTAAGGATATTACTACCAATGATCATGATCTTGAATGTAACTATGTGTACGCATTTATATACTAAAATTTAGAGGTGGGTGTTAAAAGAAGCTTTCCATGGTGCAAACATGACTTCGCTACGANCGCATTTATATACTAAAATTTAGAGGTGGGTGTTAAAAGAAGCTTTCCATGGTGCAAACATGACTTCGCTACGATAGAAAAGTGTCAGATAATAATTCAAGTAACATAAGTGAAATGAGCAATCTCTACTTCGTTGCATTTCTTGCATGAAGCCGATTTTGCCCTTAAATTATTCATAAAGACAACAATGGCGTTATTCCTTATGTAACTATTAGTTTGTAAGAAGAATGGAATGTACCTGTTCTTACTCAATCTTCAACCCCAATTGTGAAATTTACCGGGGCTAGTGACAGTAACACACCCTAGCGTGGAACGTCCGAGAATGTTGTCGTACTGAATCGTTTCCAAGGGCAACTCCAATGTTTGTAAACGGAAAAGCTAACGGCTGCTATCTCTGCACACGCGCATATATCGACAAAACTATATAGTCCTTAGTTTTCTTAAATTATACTGCAGCTTTAATAGCACGAGTGAAATTCTAGGAACGAAATCTTGGCGTGTAACTTATGGCCTTCATGCATTCCTGCAGTGTGTGAACTCCGTTCTCATTACAATACTCGCGTAGCATTTCAGTCTGCCAGTAATTACAAGCAATGAACAAACTATATTACACCTAATAAACTTTGACACTTTAGCTGCGAATGATTATATGTAAGTTTGTTGGATGGTTAGCGTGGCACGGATAGCATAGTATACCTCAATTACGTCAGTCAAACAAATCACATCATCATTGTTTAAAAAATTATGATGAATGTCGATTGCTAAGATTTCTAGCACGGTTACAAGAAGCCAAAATTAATTATATTAACCATGAGATTTTACCATGATGTAAACTTGCGGAAATCCCCAAGTTCTACGACGAACGGACTTGGCGATGTCAAATCACCTAGTGTAAGTGTACTGTCAAAAATAATTATTGTAAATTTGCTTATACAAATAATACGTAATTTTTACATTTTTGGTAGTCAATTCGTAAAATACAATACGTGTAAGTAAATGCAAATTTTCTAAGAAATCTGAAGATTGTTACGATTAACCGGTTAAAATAACATCAAGTTATGGCTTCACAAAAACACGTTGATGTTATATTACATATTTCGCGGTATTTGTAAAAACACTCCCATTCCCCATACTAAAACCTTACATAGTGTANAAAATAACATCAGGTTATGGCTTCACAAAAACATGTTGATGTTATATTACATATTTCGCGGTATTTGTAAAAACACTCCCATTCCCCATACTAAAACCTTACATAGTGTATTTTATTGCTGTATGATCGTCGTATAAAAACACATAATGTCAGTGTTGTCGCAAATCTTCAATTGTGTACATTTGCAATGAGCAATTTCGTGAGAACTTACTGAGCGTTTCATTTTGGAGTATATGTAAGTGTAGAGGTGCACATACACATTATGTGTAAATACAGATAGCATAGAACATAAAAACGAAACTCTTTGCATTAATGTATTCAGATTTTTATAAACAGTAGTTATTTTGAGAGCTGGGAAACATAAGAAGTAATTTAAGTTTATATACTATTTTGCACAATTTAAGTTATATTGATTTAATTTTTATATTAATTCAGGATGATAAAAATATACATTTTCAGACTGACTGTGATAAAAAATCATATGTAATTAATTTGGCCATATGATGAATTATGTCTAGACACAATTAGTTATGATGCATATTTTAGGTAGCACAGTGATCTTGACTGCAGTAAACTTATATGTAAATTTTTATGTGTGAATTCAGAGTTAAATAAAAAAAAAATAATTTATCCTTCTGCAGACATGTGATTACTTCATTGAGTAAAATCAACGAAATTGTATTTTATTTAAAATATTTTCATGTAATTTTTTTATAAAAATCTTTTAAAGTGAGCAATATATGCGTAAAAATTATAAAATACGAAAATTTTTATATGTGCCTATACGAAATCGTTTGCACGTTAGTTATATACTTTTTTTTTCAAGATGTGTTCAAATAAACTTTATTTCAACTTGCATCTAATAGTTTGTTATAGACCCGCGTAGGAACAGATTAACAAGGATACATTAATTTCTAAAGGGTGTGTTTAACATGTACTTCTGAAATAATTAAGAGCTTATTCCTACCAGCACGATGCTACTCCTTAATTATATCTGTCTCGACGACTGGAAATCTGGCTGAAAGAAGGGGGTGAACTACGTTGCATATCACTGGCGCATGTCCTGCCTGCTGGTGATTGTGGAAAGTTATTACGACGAGAAAGGTGAACAGGATATTTCTATCTGGAAACATACACTGAAGAGCCAAAAAAACTGGTATAGGCGTGCGTATGCAAATAACAGAGGTATGGAACTAATCAGAGTAACGCGATGCGGTCGGCAGCTAGATCGGTTACTGCTGCTACAATGGCAGGTTATCAAGATTTAAGTGAGTTTGAACGTGGTGTTATAGTCGGCGCACGAGAGATGNTTAACGTGGTGTTTTAGTCGGCGCACGAGAGATCAGACATAGCATCTCCGAGGTAGTGATAACATTTTGATGTTCACGTACGACCGTGTACTGTTGATATAGGGAAACCGGTAAAACATCAAATCTTCGACATCGCTGGGGCCGGAAAATGTTCCTGAAAGAACTGGACAAACGACGACTGACGAGAATCATTAAACGTGACAGACGTGGAACCCTTTCTCAAATTGGCACAGATTGGATNAGTCAGCCGCCCATCCGAGGAGGTGACAGACTCTAGAAGACAGCGCAGAATTCGCAATCGACGTTATGCCAGGAGAAGTGTGAAGAGCTGAACGAGACATGCAGCATAAGAGTGTGTGTAAATAGAACGTCGGTGGAATGTCTCAACTTTTGCGACTTGAACCAATGGGCTGTGTGTTTTTCATGATTGTGATTAACTAATAAACGTACGGGTAGTGCAAATGTAGCATTAGTAGTTCAACGTTAAAAAATGGTTTTTGGTACCGTTTTAAAAGAAGGAATTTAAACGTTTAGTACTAAAGAGATGGGATTTTTTATTGTAATAATTTGTTGGACATATGCTATTGGTAATATGTATTGTATTAACTGCCGATGCGTATTATTTTTGGTATAAGTAAAAAAAATGTTTTTATTAGGAATAATACCTGGATCCCGTTATGACTGTTGTTAAACCTAAATCTTCCCTAGCAACAATCTTTCGTTGGGCCAACGTTGGTGCAACGTTTTCACCAAGATTGGGCTAATATTAGAAACATTACCTTGACTGATCATAAAAATGACACTCAGAAAGTGTGCTCATCTTATGGAATCCCGGGAGGGGCTAAGGACAAAAACCTAATTATACACATTTTCTGCTTGTGATCGAAATTAAGTAATAGGAGAAATAACCAATAATCTATGCAAACTGGCAAAATTTGTATCAGTTTTTAATAATAATTATTATCATCTACAGTTATATTAATTACTTTTTCTCAGAAACCACACATTTGCAAATGTCTTTGGACCAAGCATGTGTACTTAATATAAGGTTTTATGCATAATATAATCACAGAATAAATATAAAGACACATCTAGCTGTTTAAACAGAGCAAATTGTTTCTCTTAAATATTAAAATAGAGTGCTAAAACTATATATGATTGCGCAGGTATAGTTATAAAATTTAAAAGTTACTGAGCGAGACCAGGCTCTATTATAAAGTTTAGTAGAATATTCATTATTGACAACAAAATTCATGTTTGTAAAAATGATTACATTTCTTCTCAAAACGCAAAATCATACACTTTTTTTTTATAAATATTAAATTTGTTAGCACATACTGTGGAGCAAACTAATAACTCTCATTTTGTATATTTGCCATCAAAAATAGTTTAATATTATTTTTCATAGCAGCATAACAGTTTATCGCCCACATCTATGATTTTCAGGTTTTCTCAAAAGACACAGACTTGAAAGACACATCACAACTGTCATAAATTTTTGGGAATCGCATATAAAACCCCAATACGGCCGTGTTGCGAGTCATCCATTTGAGGTGTCCCCGTAGCTAAGCTCCTGTCACATGGCTTATGGCCGATGCTGTTCAGCTATTGCCCAACAAAGTCCCAAGCTAGATTATCGGACGATGGAGGACAAACTATCGATACCACGCGCTCGCTAGCATGCCGTTGACAGTCAACGTTGCACTATCTGATTGGGCTCGAATTGGTGGCATACTCGCTGGAAACTTCAATTTTAAATTCTCGACTGTACGGACTTATATTTGAACTCATCCACNTCCTGTCACATGGCTTATGGCCGATGCTGTTCAGCTATTGCCCAACAAAGTCCCAAGCTAGATTATCGGACAATGGAGGACAAACTATCGATACCACGCGCTCGCTAGCATGCCGTTGACAGTCAACGTTGCACTATCTGATTGGGCTCGAATTGGTGGCATACTCGCTGGAAACTTCAATTTTAAATTCTCGACTGTACGGACTGATATTTGAACTCATCCACAGGGGTTGCAACTTTGTGAGAATATATATATAGTAAACCTACTAGCCTCTAAATTAGTATACTTCCAAGATGTAATTTCGTGCATTATGAGAGAGCATAAAACTTTAAATTGATAATCCATAGGAAATAACACCCAGTTTGACCAAAACTTAAAAATGTATTTTATAAGTCCTACAAGAAATATCCAAGTTAATTTCGAAATAGCTGAAGTTACACAAATAAATATTTTCCTCTGAGGTATTATTAAATTTAGTCTAATACTTTTTCTAGCGAAAAATTACATCTCCGTATTTTGCTGCTGAGTTTTGTAGTATCAGCCCTTGGCAAACAATAACAATTTATTTTTAACTTTAAATTTTATTTCTTACGCAGGGAGAGGATACAGCCTGGCTTCCCCTCCGGTAATTCTCTTGTCAAGACGAACGACTTAACGAGTTCAAGTCGGCCCAGGAGATAAAAACACTTCTCACCGCGGATGCGGGAGTTTTTAAAAAGAGTTAAAGGGGTCCCTGTCGCGCGCGCAAGAAGAACTAAGAAAGAGGCTGTTGAGAGAGGAGGGGCAGAAGAAGAATCATCCCGTGTTCGTGGCTGATGTATTCAACCAGACCTCAAGTGGCTGGTAATCAACTGTTCTTCAACCCCACACTGCGTTGCATCCTCCGCCCTCTGCCTCTTAAATGAGAAACCTATTCAGGTGCAAAACAGAAGCTGACTTCTGCCGGGGTGCCGATCTTCCCCCTTCTTCATTCTCTCCACTCTTCATTTGCACGTGTTAACGGCCAGGGGTGAACAACGCACGGCTCACAACGCACGACTCACTTCATTCTTCCTATGCTCCGCTGCTGAGTCAAACGATTTATTTCGAAAATAGAGGAGAAAATAACAACGTTCAAATCCAAAAAAATAACACGCTGTTCAGAAATTTGACACCCATTTTCTGTTTGTTTATTCTTATGTAGGTGTTATGAATGAGTGGGTGAAAATATTTGGGCGGCTCTTAACAGCGAGGTCTTGAGGGCCGATATTATGAATACGGAGAGCTTAAAATACAGTTGGATAAAATAAATACGAGATATTTCATCTCTTATAAATTGCGAGAGAAAATATATTGAATATAATAATAGACTTTAACAGACTTATAAACGAAAATGATAATATTACTTAGAATAATATTTGTTGCATCCAATTTTAGTTTTATTATTCGATGTATACTTCACGGAAATTTATAGACATCGTTTTTTTAACTTTTTATAATATACGTTTCTATAACATAAAATTAAAAGTAGCCTGTGGCGGGTTTATACACAAACTTAAACACACATATTTATACATTGAAGAGTATTTATGATTTTGTGTGTGATTAATTTAATAAGCTCCTGGATTAATCAGCTTGTTATTTTTATCTGTAGGAATGTTAAGTTATTAATGCTAATGTTAAAAAAATACCAGTTATGTTTGCCGTAAACTTGACTGTTAATATACTTCTTCGTTTTCGTATTATAATTTCGGTTTCAGAGTAATTATTGACAATCTTTGATTATAGAAAATTTACCGTTTATGAGTTGTTAAATATTTTTGTACTTAATTTTCAATGTTTTATTTGCTAGTTTTAAAAGTCGAGAGCATATTTATGTTTTATTGATACTCTCTAGACTTTTTGCAAGCAGAAAATAACTCACAGTAAAAAGTATATAAAAAAAATTACAGAACTTTAAAAATGTAAATTTTCTATAGTCAAACATTTTCAGTAATTTTTCTGAAATCGAAAATATGACACGAAACGAAGAAATTCTGCATAATTAGCGAAGCCGAGACTTAGAAAGCGTAAATTGTAATTTAAGTCAATAATAATATTTGGACTTCAAATAACAAAAATTGTCTGTGAGGCCAGGTAAAGTACGCAGAGCATCGATAAAGTCGTGACGCTAGTAGTTCGTGCCTCACACCGTCGCGTCGGTGGAGTGGCGGGTTTTACCCACCCCTTGCGATTTTCCAACCTGTTTAATCGGTTCTGAAGCAAGGGGGAAAAGAGTTTGAGGCAGGGGGAGAGAGCGTGCTGGAGTTGGAAGGGTAGATGAGCAGTGACTTCACCCTTCGTTCGCAGCCTCCCGCGTCGCACCGGTGTGGTGAAAGAGGTGATAATTAGCGGAACCGCCGACAGGTAGCGCCGATACTGCGGTAATTAAATCGCGAGTAATTGGCCGGCGAGCCGTGAAATTGGCCGGAATGTTGTGGATGAAGGGAATGAAGTATTGGGTTTAGGGTTGGGGCATGATGGAGGTGGATGGGGGGGGGATGATGGTTTCGATGTAGTACCTTTTGGCGATTGTGTGATCGGCCCTGCGGCTAGACTTCATTCCAAAAAAGATAAACTATCCTCTCTTACCTCTGGTGTAATACTTTTCGACCTATTACATTTCCATTCTTTGTTATAGAAAATAAAGGTGGAAAACGAGCAGCAGTAATTCGTTCCTAAAAATAATTCACAGTGCAATGAAAGGTACATGTTAACCGAGAAAGAAGTAGTGAAGCAGCTAGTTAATTAAATGAAAGATCGATCACTCCTCTGCCTTAAAGGCTGCTAATTTTTTTTTAACAGATTCAGTATTATTGCTGGTTTGCTAGCTCAACTTAAATATTTCACAATTATGAAATTTTTGTTTCTAAACTCCTATAATACGGACAGCACAGACTTTGGGTGAACATAGAGAAGATAGTTCCATCTGTATCAAATAATTGCATAGCCACTAGCAGCAAAGAAATTTATAAATTCACATATGCTTACATTCGTAAAAAGAACCAAGAAATTATGATTGTTATAAAAAAAGTAACCCAAAATGCGTTGGAAATAAATGAAAAAGTTAATAAAACCGGTGCACTTTTATTGAGACATTCAAGTAAAGTAGAATGGAAACTTTCCATACTACAAATAAATGTAAAGTGAATACCAGCTTTAATTTTGCCACATTAAAAGTAAACGGTGATCCTTTTAAAACGATTTCAATTGGAAAAATACCCCCCCTCCCCCCGGAATAGGGCGTGCTATCATACAATATTTTCTTTTTTTCGTTTTAATGGCGAGGTATAGGTAAGTGAAATGATGAAACGTATACTATTATACACCCAGTTCTTTTTATCCTCGGTGTAACGCCAGCGTGAATAGCTGCGCTCACTGTGGGAGATTGATAGATATCTGGGAAGGCGGGCTTAGTTCCCGCAGCGACCGTATCGCAGCGCTGCCGTCGGTCTAATTGGCGCAAGGCGCAGCAATACCGTAGCGCGCAGTACAGTACTCCGGTCAAAGCGAATGCCCGATGAATATCGGAGGGCGAACCCCCGCGCATTCTCCCTCGAGCTATGCCTCGCTCAAAGGGCAGGTTGTAAGGGCCGCGTGTCGACGGGAGGAGGAAGGGCAGGAGCGCCAGCTATACAAGTGGCCCGTGATGGGTTTCTGAGGGCCATTTGCATGTTGACTAGCTTACCCCTCGTCTCCCCCTCCCAACGCGAAACAACCCCCCTGTAGCACTCCGTCTGCGATTCCGCAATAAGTGAATTCCCTTTTGTTTGGACGGAGGTAACACACGCCCCCCCCTCCTCCCTGTCCATCAGCAATCACCGTCCACCCCTTGCAACCCCGGTCCCCGGCAGATAATTAATATTCTAGGTGCTACACGCCACGTCGGTGATGTGTGTGTGTGTGTGTGGGCGGGTGGTTGGGGGGTGTTTTAGCGCTGTGAAAAGCGAGCCCCGCTCCCCTTTCACGAATCCAAATCAAGGGCGCGCCGCTTCATCACACGGCTATTGACACGAGTAATGCGGGCCCGATGCGGGGCTCGAACTGCGTGCGCACGGCGCGTCAAGGACACCGGGGCGCCTCGCGCACTCGAGGCGGTTAGTTCCTCCCGCGGAATTAAGTTCGCGCTCGTCCGCCTGCGACCTGCTTGTGGTCGCGCGCGGCGTTGCTCGTG
>NQII01008610.1:45742-63918 GCA_002778355.1 Clitarchus hookeri | reverse complement strand
AAAAAAAAAAAAAAAAGGTTTATACACGTAGATCTTGAGCAGGACTTTCAAGAGTGCTCAGTTTACTATGAACAGACTATACACAGGACAAAGTGCTCATCATGAATGCATCAGCCAATGTACAAGTGTATACACAACTGCCGTGTTTAACCTCGTCGTCAAATGAATTCATGAAATTTCTGGTTCCCTAAATACTGACTGTATTACGGAGCTTCAGAGAAGTTTGTTTATTCTTATTTGAATGAAGGGAGGATTTGAAAAAGAAAAAAAACACTTTTTTTTTTGTTCTCACAGGGTTATAAATAGATAAAACTGGGAAATTTATTTCTAGCTGTGGTAAAATAAATTTCACTTGTTGTGAGCTGTAATAACTGCATGGCTCCCAAACAAATGATGGCCTGCGCACTTCACAGGTGCTGCCAAGGTTATGACTTCTCTCAAAGGTTAAAAGACTTCACTGTAAGAAATAAAACAATCTAATACCCCCCACAGATAGCAGCTGGTGAACTCTGATAAAAACTTTTAACTGCGTAGATAATGTGTATCTCATACAAATAAACAGGTCTAAGTTCACTGGGAAGTTAAAAATAAGCGCTCAACAGTCTCTTCAGTGACTCTGTTTTTCATCTCTGGAAATCAATCTTCGGAATGCATTCTTGCTCTTACGGTGAAAGTACAGTGACATCCAAAAGAGCTCTGCACTTGAATGTACAACATGCATAACTAATTGAAAACTAGTAGACACAATACCAAAATTGTCAGAAAACTTCTATTTATTGTTACATATGAAAAGAAGAATGAATATATTTTGTAACACTGTCAATCATTGTTCAAGAATGTAATTATTTAAATGTTTAAAAATAAATTAATAAGTGTCTATTTTCAATGAAAACTTAAGGGTATACGCTTAATTATTTCAATAAGGAGTGTTAAAAAAATCACATCTTTCATTAAAACCTTTGTCAAGTAGTGCAATAATTATAATTAGTATTGCTGTATGTACGAAAATTATATAATTACTGTAAATCAATTACATATGATAATTAATTTTTATTACGTTAATTTCAGTTATACAAATGATAACTTTCGTGGCAGAAATGGGTATGCTTNCATATGATAATTAATTTTTATTACGTTAATTTCAGTTATACAAATGATAACTTTCGTGGCAGAAATGGGTATGCTTAGAATCTATTATTAAATATATTTTGAATCATTTTATTAATTTTTTTTAGCCTAAACTGAAGTAATTATTATAATAATCGTGATTGTGAACCTTTTTTTTGTAATATGTGTTTTCTAAAAAATTTAAAATGTAAATACGGTAAAATTGTGGTTTAAATAAAATCTTATAAATCGATTTTTAAAAACATTTCCATAAGAAGTTTTAGTAAAATATATTACAGTATTACAAAATGTATGCGTTATTCTTCCACGTACAACATAAATCGTACTTTTCTGGCAATAACGCTAGTGTGTGTACTGATTTTGAATGAGTTGTGAATGTTTTACTTTCCGGTGCAATGCTCCAGTGTAATCCATGTTACTTCCACCTTAAGAAATTATTATTAATTAAACAGCAGCTGGGATGCGCACGGTCATGTCGTCAACGAATTGAGGAAAGTAGTAGCGAGTTAAAACTATAGCAGCGCCGCTGTAACTTAGGGCTTTGACCTCTGCCAATGTCGAGCCACTTCTCCCCGGGAAAGGAAACAATTGGACGACGGTGGCACGGCTGGTGGGAGGAAGTGCCTGCAGATTCGTCTGCCCGCATGACAGCTACACGTGGTCAGTGCTTCGCAAGTCGTTCTATCTCTCTTTTTCATTTGGGTAGGCGGAGCCAAGTTCGTTCTTAGGCCGGTGTGACTATAGAAACCCAGAAATTTCGCTGATTCAATCGGCAACAAGCTAGACCCCACAATCCTTTCTGTATTCGAGTATCAGTTAGTAGTTCAATGGCTGTTGCACCAGTTCAACCCCAGAGAGGGCAGCGTGGAATTTGGTTCTTATTTTCCTTGCAGGGAGCTTTTCTGAGTTTCATCTGTAACTGCCGACATCGTCTCGAACCTACCGTCTCGCAGCCGTCGAAAATAATCGGCTGAGTGAAAACGATATTTCAGAGCTGTTCGTCGTTTAGCACGGGGGGTACATTTGGGCATCTTCGGCTTACCGACTTTCCCCACTCCAAGCCAGGTGAGCTTTAGTGTCTCTTCGCACGGTCGACAACGTACCAACTAAATATTACTAGACTTTCTCGTTTTAAAATAGCACAAATCAGTTGAAAAAAAAAACATTACTTAAAGACACGAATAGTAAGCTTTATATTTTGTAGCTCGTCAAAAATAGTATATGATTACAAATACGCATTTTATAAGAAAATAATAATATACAGTTTTCTTTGATTTTGTGGGGAGTGTGAGAAACTCTGGTTGGTGGCCATGTTGAACTGTATTTTTTTCTTTTCGTGAGATATATATGTTAACGTGTTACGGACGTGGACGAAGTGTTCTGCAAACTATTTGTGTTTGTGGAAAATAAAATATTTTGCCAAGACTAAGTGAAGGAAAGTTAGCAGCTTTTAATTATAGATTTCACGTGAAACTTTCCTGAATAACAAAGAAATGTACACATCTTAAATCGATTATATTAATATCCCTAACCATTGTGTCTGTCGAAGAGTACCGTAGAGCCATGGAAGGTGATAGTTTAAAATAAATATAATAAAGTAAGTAACACTGACTGAGTCACTGGCGTCATATAATTTTATTCTTTGGTTGTTAAATTCTAACAGTATTGATAACCTCTTACTCCACGGGCATTGCATTTGGTGTGAATTAAATAACCTTCCCTTCCTGTTTACCACATATGAAGCCTATGGTTTTTAAAATCCTGATAAACTTACAGTGCAGAAAAGGTTTATTTTGTACAGAGGAGCATATTTAGTTATGTAGATTTTGACTGTATTTGTGTTATTCTTTTTGGCTTCAAAATTAGTTTTAAAATTATTTTATAGCGCGGAATTTATTAGTCTGTTCTTTCTGGAATCAATGCAAGGAATTTTCACTTTGTTGCAGAATATATGACTAATATTTACAATTAATCACGATCCGTTTTAGTTAAAGTTCATTAGGCCTACGTATCAAATTTTATTATTCTATTTTGAAATTAATTGATCCAGCCCCGAAACATTCCAAACTTTAGGCTTTTAGGGGCTAAAATACATTTAATATACACAGCTTAAAAGCTTGCCCTTTAAAAAATGTTGTTAACAGACATCAACACATAATTGTATTTCTCATATTTAAACACAATAAAATAAACTATGCGGTGTTTCGATCTCAAAATATACAGACGTTTATGACACTAAGCACATAACTTAACCACTCGCCCACTTAGACACAATGTAATGAACGATCAATATTTGTTTGTGTGGGTGAGCGAAGACAATAGTAGTTTATTGCATTAATATTTACTATTGAGTGTTCGTACATTTACGCGCTTGTAATAACATCCCACACGTAAAATAGTCTGTATTATGTTGTGCACAATATTTAAGAAGGACGGCAACCAAGCTTTACATGCTTTGTCGTATCGTAAATGTATGTATTGGAACACGAGCAGCACTGACTTTATACTACACAATATTTATTTCCGTATCATTAAACCACACAGCCACATTTAAAACCGGTGCCCGCCATGTTGGTTTAACTACGAAATTATAGCTTACCGACTGCTTGTGAGTAATTGATACGTTCGTACTCAACTTGTGACGTCACTCGGCCTTCGTTTCTAGCTTAGAATACCGAGCAGTGGTCTGGAGCCGATAGTTGTAAAGAATACATTTTTTTTCGTGGGAAGGCTAGATTTAGAATAAACCCCCACCCCCTTTTTCCCCCGGCTCGTTATTGGTTTATAGCCGTTCGGGGCATGTCTAAAAAACTATTGACCAATGGAAGCACAAACATCCATGTACACGTTAACACAGTTTAACTTGTCCTGAGATGAATCCGCCAAATTTCCGGGTCTCTAGTTTTAACTTTTCATTTCCAGAGTGTAATATAATACGTGTAACTAAAAAACACTGACAAACTCGAGGAGGTAATTCCTGACAAAAATATAAGACGAAAGTGCATGTACCGTTTTCCCCTAAAGTGATTATTAGGAAAGATATGAACCCCCAAAAATCGAATTTTTAAAATAATTGCGGTTACAAATATCAGGAACTACTTGCGGTAAAGCAACAAATCGGTGAATAATGTTTCGTAGAACAGAAATATTACACCTGTGAAAATGTAGATGGTAATATCATCCCCTTTAATCTGGAAAATAGGGGTTGCCAACCTGTGTTTTATTACGAATCACCACCACATTTTTCCTGATGAGGGGTATGATATTACCAACCACATTTCCTAAGGTGTAAGATATCCGTTCTACAACACACAACTCACCAGTTTGTTGCTTAATCGCAAGTAGTTCTTGATATTTGTAACAAAAATCATTTCACTCATTCGAATTTTGGAGGCGCATAACTCCGCTAATAATTAATTTAGGGAGAAATAGTANACGCTGTTCTATTTCCATCACAATTAGCCAACTCCCGTGGCGCAGTCGGTTGTTGCGCCGCCGGTCTGCGGTACCGCAGGTTCTGGGTTTGAATCCTAGGCAAGGTATGGGTGTTAGTTTAAATTAGGTTATACGTTACTCTGTAACCAGTCTCCTGATAAGCCGTCAGCAGGCATAACACCAGGGGACGTTCATAGGCCCTATCCAATCCAAGACATTAGAAACATACATTAGAACAAGTCAATACTAGGTCTTGACAACAGATATTTAAAGCATAAATTAATACCACAATGAATTTCCTGCGTTTTCCTTGGCAACATAGCTTTGCAATGGTGTGTGCCCGAAGTAATTTTTCATTTAATTACGTACCCCCATTGCAATGCAATAATTTTGTTTCGTTTTGTGCGCGTAGGCATATATGTCGACGTAATACTAACTCAGTTACATTTGTAACATTGTGCACTGGTGGACACAGGGGTACACGTAGAGAGAACACGCGATGAAGCACGCGTGCCAACTATACAGTATTCATCACCGCGTTCCAACACTAAACTGCTTTCCTTCCTACATGACAGTCAGAAACAATAGACTTACATTAAGGTTACCAGACTGTTTACTAAAACAAGTTCTTTCATATGCTAGTACGCTACTAATGGCGAAGTTGTGCCGCAAATGCTGTATAGCCAATTACTCAAAATGTCATTTTGTTTATTAAAAGCGCTGTTTTGAGGTTGAAACAAAACATACACAAAGGTCACGTCGTATTTGAAACACGTGAATTTGAGAGTTGTTTTGGCGCTTCTTCAGCAAACTTCAGGAACATGCACAGGAGATAAAAATCTGTCTACTTCATGTCAAGGCTAAGTTTGAAACAAATATTAACAGCTTGTAGTGATTCGTGATTCTATGACATTTAGATTACATCATCTCGAGTATTATCACTCTTATGCCCGAGATAACGATTTTTCCTTATGGACACAAAAATACATTCTAGTGAAAACAATTCTATGAATCGTCTATTTAATATCGCATTTTTTACAAGAGGAAATTTTTGTGGCCGTTTTTCTGTTTCCTGTATGAATTCAGTTAAAATTCGGAACATTTTGTTTCCAAAAGCGTGAACAAAAAATACTTATAAAAAAAAACGCTTATGTTGCTAACTTAAGTCGCATACGCCAGCAATATGGCGTCACTGGCCAGAAACATGTCGGAACGCCGTTCACCAATCAGCATCTGGTAACCGGCCCGCCAGCTGATAGGCCATCCAATAGGGAGCCTTTTGCATCACGCAGTTGCCAATCAGCTACAATAACCGTTTCTAGAAACTCGCGCAGCCAATCAGAGAATGGGTACGCCCACATCAAAGGAAGCGCCAAGTCATTTCGTATCTGTATACTTGTCTACTCTTTGTCCTGAATGAACGCAATGTCCAAAGGAGTAAAATCCGTTCGCTGACAAGTAACGCCATGGTGGTTGAAAACAGAGACAACACAAAACGTAAACAACCTGTGTGCAAGTTAACCTTGCATCACATTGTGCCCTGTAACATTTAACAGGTTCAAAAAGCACACAGGAAACACAAGTCTCCTAGGGATACGGCTACACCAATAGAGGCTAATTTTGAAGTTGTTTCAACTTCCTGGTAGAACAGTCGACACTTTGCCGCCAGCATGACGTCATAACATGTGCTACTTGTACTGCAGATGATACGTAGCTGATTAGAGAGATGAGTTGGCAGTAGCTTATTTGAGTCGAGACGTTCTCGTCAACGCCTATATTTCTCGTTTAAATATGAAACAACAGTCTGAAAATGAATGACAATAGAAGGAAATTACTTAAAAAAAACGAGCGAAACTAGTTATAAGAATTTTTTTTGGACAAATCTCAAAATGCAAAAAAAATTCATAACGTAAAATAATTGGCGATGTTATTAGAATGTAATGAAGGATATTTATTGAAAATTTGTTCTGAGTTTTACTCCTGATTTCAATTTTAACTTTGTTAGATAAAGTTTATAGTCAAAATAGGTAGAATATATAGACATATACAACAGATGAATGAAATTCCGGATTTCAAACAAATTGTAACACGATGTAACGTTGGGCGCGCCTGTTACAAAGCCAACTATAAGTCTACCGACTTGCACTCGACTAGCTCAGAGGTAGTACGTGAGACTCAGTAAAATGGACGCCAATTGCATAGGAAATAAGATCAAGTTCTAGAGTATTTGTTATATACTTTTATTTACTATTGAAGTTACACATTTCACAGCCGAAGTTCATAATATGCAGAGTACGAAACGTGCAGATAACTAGATATGGGCAGAACAGAGCCACAGTCGTTGACTTAATTATCATGTTCTGAAAAACTGGCCGGAAGAAATAATAAATGCGGCTACCTCCCACACCGGCGGAGAAATAAAATAGCAAAGTCTAGTTTGCCGATGTGTTGAGTTTAGCGTCACGCCCGATGCGGCCTAGGCGAACATTGCACGACGACTGCTCGATATCAACTGACCTCCAGCCCTGAAGGGCGACTGACCTGAAGCACTGCTGTCTGACCTGAAGTGACTTGAAGGGCGACAGGCACACGCGTCTTTGTGCTGCCTATCACCCCCCTCCCCTCCGCCCTTCTCAGGAGATAAGGGCCTGGCCACACACGCTCTCCACACATTATCGAAACTGACACTTAACGAAACTTCGTTGTACACACTAAAACTGCGCCGTCAATATGCAGATAAACGAACTTCTCGTACAAAATTTGTACGACGCAGCCTGAAAGTTTCAAAATAATGCTGACGCTTAACAAAAACTGAAACGTTCGAAACGAAACGGTAAACATACTCCTGATAACCGTAAAACAGCAAACGTTTGCCAGATAAACGTACTATCACGTTGAAATGAACCACCGCGCCTTTAATTTTGAATACCGATAAAAATATTACGAAGCTTAGCAAAGCTTAAGAAAAACGAACGAAAATGAAACACGTGTCCCGAAAATTAAGAATACTGCGTCATTACAACGACACTCCTGTGACCTGAAGAAACAGTTTAGTTAAAACCAATCTTCGTGTTCAAATAACTTTTTAAAATTTTTACATCAAGATTTTAAGTTTAATTTCTTATATTTATGCTAAAAAAACATTTTGAATAATACTTTTTTAAATTGTGATTTGCTGTTTTTAGAAAATTATTATCGTTATCACGTCACGAATGCACAAAATATCCTCAAAATCTAGAAGTCGGTTGGGGGATAAAAATTTTCTTTTTAAACAACCATTACTTTGACCTAAAACAACATAACGAAAAATTACTTTTTATGAATTACATGTTGTAATGGGATTAAAAATAATTTTTAACAAATTCTTTAAAATATATTTTATTCTGATTGGGCGTATTCGGTGACAAATATACCAAATACACTCTGCTTTTTTTTTTTTTTTTAAGTTTTGCATAGTTTGAGTAGTTTTTATAGTAACAGTTTCTTTATCTTTTGTGTAAGTAAATGTGCCCATAGTACTGCGAGGGTAGTCTTAAATTATGAAATCATACATGTAAGATTTCTGTTCCGTTTTGACTTAGTATGTGGTTAAGTGTAACAGAAGCTTCAAAATCAACACAAATACAGAAATAATTATAACTTATAACCAGTTGCGTGAGCCTGACGCAGCGAATAAACGATGGAGTACATCTACCCCAAGCGGACTGACACTCAAGGTCAATTGTGTATTTTTATATTCTCTGTGGCATTACCACTGGACTGCAACGTTTCGGTTCGAATTTCTGGCTAACCTGTAGATGTGGGTGTACGCTGTTTCAACTGTTCGGCGTGCATCAAGAGTAGGCAGGGCAACTCTACTATCAACATTTCTCTAGCCTCGAAGACTGGAAACTAGCCAAAATATTTTCATCGTTTCATTTATGTTGTTCAAGATCTTAAAGTAGCGTCATCAGCACATTTTATTGAACCTCTTCAGGAATCATGTTTCTAAAACATAGGGACAAACTTCAGAAGTGTATTCCTGACGAAAATATAAGACTATAATGTAAGTACCACTTTTCCCGNTAAAACATAGGGACAAACTTCAGAAGTGTATTCCTGACGAAAATATAAGACTATAATGTAAGTACCACTTTTCCCGCCAAGTGAATTTTAAGGGAGCTGTGAGCCCTTATAAAATTATTAATTGCCTTACTCTTAATTGTGGTTTGCCTACCTGGTATGCATCACACGTTCTGTTTTGAATGTTCAACATGAATTATCTCACAAATGGTAAACCTGAGTGTGTTCCGACAAAACGACCTTGTTTGTTAATTTAGACGCTCTGATTCGCATGTTGTCTTTAAAAATTGCTTACAACTTGGTGATAGAAAGTTGGATGCAAACATAGGGTGCCAACATAGACAAAAGGAAGGGGCACGACATTACTCACTGCATTTTTAGAGGTGTAACATCTCTCTTACACAAAACACCATTCACCGATTTGTTGCTTAATCACAGGTGGTTTCTGACATCTTCAACTAAAGGCATTTTAAAACTCCCTTAATAATATATTTGTGGTGTAAGTTGTATATACATTTTAGTCTTATATTTTCGTCAGTAATTGATTGCCAAAGTTTGTCCCCATGTTTTAGANGTCAGTAATTGATTGCCAAAGTTTGTCCCCATGTTTTAGAAACACACAGTCTATAAACAACTCGTCACACAAAAAGTGGGTTTAATGATGTAAACTGTGCACAGTATAAAACGTACAATACGAGGAGTCCCTCACGTGGCGGGACACAGGAGACGCCATTCGTTGTTCAGACAACTGTAGTTATGGTCCGTAGTCGCATAAACACCTGCTGCCAATAACATCTAACAAAATCACTTTTTAATTGATCCTGAAATATGTCTGAGTGTTATGCTAATAGCCGTTCTAATCAGAACCAAAAAAAAATTTCGTTGCAATACCTACCGTTATATATTTATAATATACTATTTGCCTGAAATAATGGAAGTGTTATTTCGAAGAATGTTCACATGAACACCATGTCTTGTAACTGCTGCTTCGCATCCATAGGCACTGAACACCCGAGTTTTCATGTCCGTTATTACTACTGGGAACACCTGATTCTCGCTAAAGTATTTCCTGCCGAACTTTATATTACAAAATGCTTCAGCTCAGAGGAAATTTCGTAACTGGATGATTTAATTGGCGATGCGTTTTAGATGTCTGCCTGCGAATCACATATGTTCAGTGCTGGAGCAATATAGTGAGAACCGGATTTAAGACATACTGTAGCCATAGGATCTGTGTTTGCGCGATCGTATCACCCCCCTCCCCCCAAATCATTGTTGCAATCTCTCTCCCGTAATATGAAAATGTGTAAAAGTTTGTAATGAAATATATGTGACACTACAAGAATAAAGAGGACCATTTTCATTCGTGATTGCATGGCACCATACTCTATCTCCGCGCATTCTTCCATGCGAAGTCACTGATAACGTCATCGTGCTCTTGTTTTATGAAGTACATCCGTTTCGATGTAAATACTGGAAAAAAACATTCAGCGTGTGTTGGTCTCCAGTTGGCAGAAGCTAGTTCTAAATTCTCTTTGGTGTGAATCTGAGTGAAGCAAGTTATTTTTNGTCACTGATAACGTCATCGTGCTCTTGTTTTATGAAGTACATCCGTTTCGATGTAAATACTGGAAAAAAACATTCAGCTTGTGTTGGTCTCCAGTTGGCAGAAGCTAGTTCTAAATTCTCTTTGGTGTGAATCTGAGTGAAGCAAGTTATTTTTGTGAAACTTGAGCCAGTCCACCTTGCCCCAGTAGCAGACGCCATACTAGACGACTAGTAAGGTTGCCAAGGCCTGAGCGCTGGGCCTGGTCAAGCAAACACGCGTGTCGACGAGAAACCACGCCCGCCAGGTGACAAGAGGCAAGGTGCGCGCCGAGTGCGGTGTCGCACTCACAGACCAGACAAGTATACAGAGGCGAAATAGCGTGGTGGTTGCTCGCGTGTGGATGCACCCACACGCTGGTTGGCTTCGCGACGCTCTGTAAACTCGCCTTGTGTTAGATTGGCTGTCGCGTGCTGCGAAAGGCTGGCTGGGCCGCAGGCTGGCAAGTTGGTCACCAAGACGCTGATTTGTGAGCGACGTCCCGACGTGTTGCCGGCGTCTACAACCGTAGTTTGCGGAATAAGCGACTCTGTCACCTGTGTGGCGCACCGCTGGACATTCCGACTCGCATTCGGGAGGACCTGGTATCCAATCCCGTTCCGGCCAACCTATTTCCGATTTTTCATAGTTTCCCGAAATCACTACACGCGAATGCTGGGATGGTTTCTTACTACAGCCATGGACTATGCCTTCCTCGTTCCTGCTTCTCTGAGTAACTTGCTCCTTCTCTATTGACCTCGCTGTCGACGTGATGTTTAGTGGAATTACGCACGTTGTCAGTATACCTACCTTATTTTCTTACTAAGTGGTTTTACAGAGGATTTAACGACATCACTGGCTCGAAAAGACATAAATAATAGTTTTGAACACGTTACTTTGTTATATATTTACTGCATTTATTGTTTTTGAAGCACTGATGGAAGATTTCAAATAAGATATTCTTTCTTATATTTCTTAAGTGCTTCAATAATAACAAGACAGTGAATATATAACATTATAAGAAGGTGTTCGAACTTGTTATTTATGTCTTGCCAAGACAATCATTTAGAAAAATACTCTTGAAAAACACATTACGTCCAAAACTACGGTAACATGCGACATTGGTGCACCATTCCCTTTAATAACTCCGCTTGGCTGACCCTTGAAGTGCTTTGCAGAGGCTTAGTAAAAAAACACGCGATTAACGAAATTTTTTGTAAAGACACGAAAAGCGATTAAGAAACGCGTTGTGCATAAATACAAGTTTCAAGTTCTCATGTAAACTCCAAGGATATATTTTTGGGCATGAAAATATATACAACCAATGTTTTCGGAATCAGTTTTAGCTGCTAAATTTTTTGCACAGAGAGTTTAGAATTGTTTTTAGACACGTGTGGTACCTATACCTATATTACCGTGCCATACAAACACAGTGTCAGCACAAGTGAGGTTGCGGCGAGACCCCAGCGGAAGAGCTGCACGCCGGTTCGACGCCGTGCGCATACGGGCGGATGGAACGCTGCCCACGCGTTAATGTCGCCCGTATGTCACAAAGGCCGGGAAAAAAAAGGGCCCGTGTACTTTAAAGGGGCTTTTCTAGTTGTCATTTATGTCTAATTGTAAACTGTTGCGTATATTACAATAAAAAAAATTAGATGGACTATTTGAATGTAAGTCTTTTCTTGAGGATAGAAATGCAAGTCTTATCTCTGTTGCCCATTCTTATATTTAGTTATTAAAACATAAATGCGATCTTTGAAAAGTGTCAAAAGGCAGTGACAATCGTTGCTAAGTAGCACTGCGCTTACGATATGCACTCTTCTGTAAAACAGTGTTTTAAATTATAGGCAGGATGCTGTATTATTTCTAAACAGATTGCTCTGTTAAAACACTGTAGCGACCGCTAAAAATTCTGAGCAAACAATAAACGCGAAGCTTGTTTATGGTATTTTCCATCGCCGTCGTAATACTTCCGTACAGCCGGATGTAACGTTAAGGCGTTAAATGTAGTTTGGTAGGGAATGCCCTTAAGCCCCACGCACGTAGTGAGCGCGATGCAGTGCGTTGTGGTGGCGGGTACTCACCAGTGATAGCTGTGCCGTGCTGTGTCCGCCCAGGCTAGGCGCGGGACCGTCACTGGCAGAGGCAGTGCTGTGGCACGGCCGATATGTTCGCTCTGACCTTCGAGCACAGAGGTCAACACCAGTTGGCCGCCTGCACTCTGCCAACCCCACCAGTCTTCTGTCGTCGTCTCCCCTCTTCCCCTTGATTATCTAGCGCGAGGCTGATACACTTCTCGCTACACACTTATCTGTTCCGCGTGTTTACTCCCGGCACTACATACTCCAGTTCGGGAAGCGAATACTTACATAACACATCCCGAATCCAGGTTCTACCCTCTTACAACTTCTGCATTAAAAAAAAAAATGTCGCATAGCAAAACGTAACATTTACCAAAGGCTCTTCACAGTAAAACTGAGCACTTTTGTAATCAACGTTTGAGAATCCCTACTGTTCTTACCTGCATATATTTTAACGGGCACACTGGCAGGCATGTGCCCAGTAACATTGGCAACGGCGGAGAGAAAGTAGTTCCATGTCTTTACGTTGAATTAAAAGTGTTTTGCAAACATTTGTGAATAGGCCTACTGAAATTAATTAGATTGTTTTCTGTTGTTTTAATACATATAAGTGTACGATTGAGCAAGTTTGTAAAATAGTTAGTTTTTTTAATAATTTCACACTTTCAAGTGACCGACACATGAATAAAGTGACTACGCCTACGCTAAGAACATCTTAGCACTCTGAGTAGTGCAGACGTAATATTACGTCGCATTAATTTAACTTACCTGCATGCAGTTTACGGTAACATTACATTCGCATTCTTTGAAAACACCGGTGAAGAAATGCTACTTCACCTGGAGTGTCCGTAAGGTTCTCTGTTACGTAATATTCCGCCAGCAACACCCAAAGCGTAAATTACACAAATTAACGGGATGCACTGTATATTGTTCTAGGCATGCAATAACATTTAATTAGCACACTTTCAGCTCGGTATTATATNGTTGGCTTCGCGACGCTCTGTAAACTCGCCTTGTGTTAGATTGGCTGTCGCGTGCTGCGAAAGGCTGGCTGGGCCGCAGGCTGGCAAGTTGGTCACCAAGACGCTGATTTGTGAGCGACGTCCCGACGTGTTGCCGGCGTCTGCAACCGTAGTTTGCGGAATAAGCGACTCTGTCACCTGCGTGGCGTACTGCTGAACACTCGGACTCGCATTCGGAAGGACCTGGTATCGAATCCCGTTCCGGCCATCCTATTTTCGATTTTTCGTAGTTTCCCGAAATCACTACACGTGAATGCTGGGATGGTTTCTTACTACAGCCGTGGACTATGCCTTCCCCGTTCCCGCTTCTCTGAGTAACTTGCTCCTTCTCTATTGACCTTGCTGTCGTCGTGATGTTTAGTGGAATTACGCACGTTGTCAGTATATTTACCTTATTTTTCTTCCTAAGTGGTTTTAAAGAGGATTTAACGACATTTCTGGGTCGAAAAGACATAAATAATAGTTTTAAACGCCTTACTTTGTTATATATTTACTGCATTTATTATTTTTGAAGCACTGGTGGAAGATATCAAATAAGATATTCTTTCTTATCTTTCTTAAGTGCTTCAAGAATAACAAGACAGTGAATATATAACAATATAAGAAGGTGTTCGAACTTGTTATTTATGTCTTGCCAATACAATAATTTAGAAAAATACTCTTGAAAAACACATTACGTCCAAAACTACGGTAACATACGACATTGGTGCACCATTCCCTTTACTAACTCCGCTTGGCTGACCCTTGAAGTGCTTTGCAGAGGCTTAGTAAAAAAAACACGCGATTAACGAAATTTTTTGTAAAGACACGAAAAGCGATTAAGAAACGTGTTGTGCCCAAATACAAGTTTCAAGTTCTCATGTAAACTCCAAGGATAAATTTTTGGGGATGAAAATATATTCTACCAATGTTTTCGGAATCAGTTTTAGCTGCTAAATTTTTTGCACAGAGAGTTTAGAATTGTTTTTAGACACGTGTNATAGCAAAACGTAACATTTACCAAAGGCTCTTCACAGTAAAACTGAGCACTTTTGTAATCAACGTTTGAGAATCCCTACTGTTCTTACCTGCATATATTTTAACGGGCACACTGGCAGGCATGTGCCCAGTAACATTGGCAACGGTGGAGAGAAAGTAGTTCCATGTCTTTACGTTGAATTAAAAGTGTTTTGCAAACATTTGTGAATAGGCCTACTGAAATTAATTAGATTGTTTTCTGTTGTTTTAATACATATAAGTGTACGATTGAGCAAGTTTGTAAAATAGTTAGTTTTTTTAATAATTTCACACTTTCAAGTGACCGACACATGCATAAAGTAACTACGCCTACGCTAAGAACATCTTAACACTCTGAGTAGTGCAGACGTAATATTACGTCGCATTAATTTAACTTACCTGCATGCAGTTTACCGTAACATTACATTAGCATTCTTTGAAAACACCGGTGAAGAAATACTACTTCACCTGGAGTGTCCGTAAGGTTCTCTGTTACGTAATATTACGCAAGGAACACTCAAAGCGTAAATTACACAAGTTAACGGGATGCACTGTATATTGTTCTAGGCATGCAATAACATTTAATTAGCACACTTTCAGCTCGGTATTATATTGGCAGATAGCCGGCTAGTAATGAACACAGTACGGTATAGTAAGTGTGCTCTGTGTTGGGAGAGCCAGTAGTACACTTGTGAATGGGAATACAGAGAGCAGCAGAACTGATGTCAAGCAGTTGTGAATATAGGCGACTTGTTTCTTCTTTTGCTTATTGGCCCCTTGTCTTCGTGTGAAGATATTATCTTACTTAAATAGCCAATTAGGATTAAGTTACTGTAATACTGCTATATCTGTGGTTCGTGGGGAGAGATACACACTGAAGAGCAAAAAAAAAAAACTGGTATAGGCGTGCGTATGCAAATAACAGAGGTATGGAACCAATCAGAGTAACGCGATGCGGTCGGCAGCTATATGGGTTACTACTGCTACAATGGCAGGTTATCAAGATTTAAGTGAGTTTGAACGTGATGTTATAGTTGGTGCACGAGAGATGGGACATAGCATCTCCGAGGTAGCGATAACATTTGGGTGTTCGCGTACGACCATTTCACGAGTGTACCGTGAATATCGGGAATCCGGTAAAACATCACATCTTCGACATCGCTGCGGCCGGAAAAAGATCGTGAACGAACGGGACAAACGACAACTGACGAGAATCATTAAACGTGACAGACGTGCAACCCTTTCTCGAATTAGCGCAGATTGGATTTGTGGACTGCCCCGCAGGATTCATGGTGTGAATTGCCTCCTGCATATCTTCAGACATTATTCGAGTCCGTGCCACGTCGTCTTGCGGCACTTCTGCGTGCTCGGGGGGCCCTACACGATATTAGGCAGGTGTACCAGTTTTTTTTGGCTCTTCAGTGTAAGTCATGTAACACGCAAATCATCCAAACATGAAAGCGGAAATGAGATAAACGGTTATGAAATACAATTGGTCATTACATATGTTCGCAAATCTCAAGTGTCCCTAGTTATACGTCATAAATAGAGGCACTCGATTTTCACTGAAAGTGTTCCTGCCCGGTTGTATTTAAAAAAATTATCTTGGATCCATTTCTGCGAGTGGATGATGGAAATTGCTACGCGTCTTTTTTTTGGAATGTTGTGTCATTAGTGTTACTGCATTAAACTCATAAATTTGTTCACTTTTATTATTGTATCCATATTGCGTAATTATTAAATTTTAATTTTTTGCAAAAATTAAAAATTTTTTTTTTGCTTTTTAAAATTATTTTTACATACACATTGCATTTTTAATATTGCGTTTTAATTTGTTTTATAGTTGCCCTTTTTTATTTCGATATATTTTTTATTGGTTGTTTTTTAGTATTGAAATAAGTCCTCAAAATTTGGGGCCACAGTGGTGCAGCGGCTAGAGCACTCGCATGACGTCAACCAGGTTCGATTTCTGGCGGTGTCGCCTCCGGATTTTTGCACGTGATAATTGTGCCGGACAATGGTGCTGGTNTCAACCAGGTTCGATTTCTGGCGGTGTCGCCTCCGGATTTTTGCACGTGATAATTGTGCCGGACAATGGTGCTGGTCGGCAGGTTTTCTCGGGGATCTGCTTGCATTCCGGCGCTATTCCATTCTCAAGTCGCTTTACTTTCATCTGCTCTCAAAACCCCTTAGTTACGAGCTGCCCAAATCTCTTCATTCCACTACAAATTTCTGTGTTTAATGCGTCCTAGCTGTCTGTTGGCGAATCACAGATGCCCAGTGGCGGAGTAGCGCAATCGTGATTGGTGCAGTCAAGTAATGAATAGATAAGTGCAAATTTCACGTTATTATTTGGTAACATGCTAGACTTCACTGCCCTAAATATGCCTGGACGAAATTTGTGAGTTCATTGGCTACTGACGGCTATACGGAGCAATTTAACGGTATTAAGGCTTTAATATAGATTGGTTGCTCATTCGTTAAGCCAAAATTATTAGCTAAAAGCGCCCTTGGGAACGTGACACACAAGTTGTCGGCCAATGACAGACGTCAAACGAGCATACACGCCTTGAAGTTTAATCTGTGTCCACAAAATAACGCAAATTTAGCAGGTCTTCTCACAAAGACACGCGGCCAAGAACCAAAGAAAAACAGCAGTTTTGCACGTAGGATATTGANAATTTAGCAGGTCTTCTCACAAAGACACGCGGCCAAGAACCAAAGAAAAACAGCAGTTTTGCACGTAGGATATTGAGAACTTAGCTTGCGCGGAATACTTTTACGAAAATCAGGCTACTAAGTGCTTCAGGCGTAGGGTAGACTGGGTACGGTTGTAACAATTTTACTTTGATCGCTCGTAGCATTGCCATTCTGGCTGTAAGCAACAAATAATTCGCTTGACATAGAAGAGTACTCATTTGTCTTCAAATTTATATTAAACTGATAGGCCTAGATGCAGTAGTTGCCAGACAGGAGACGTTTCACAAAACGTGTGCCAACTATTACAACTGACCCCATGCCAAGGGCGGTTGTAACAGTGATGGGGGTCAGTTGAAACATACACAAATAATACACAATGCACGCATTTCAATCAGTTTTATTACTAATAAATCATATGTGAGTACTTTTACATTATTTAAGGTTAATATGGCACCATTTTAGTAAAATTTTAAACAGTCTTCTTTAATCACTTCATATAAGTTAACATTTTTAAGTTAACGTCGTATTTAAAAAAAATCTGAAGCTATTAAAATAGTAGCTAATCAAACAAAAAAACTTTTAAATGACCAATACAATGAACAAAAATAAAAGTTAACTGAAACAAATCAACAAATTGACTTTGGCTTACACTATTTAATCAATCTCACCGCAGTTATGGCAAATGCAATATTTGCCACCGTCGGTGCACCCTAAGTGAGACCATAGCCGACATTTCCCTTGACATTGCACCACTCCTCTCCAGCCATTTCATTGTCAATCCAAGTAGGACGTATCTTTAAGTTGTATTTAACGGCGAGTTCAAATGCTAACTTTCTTAACTCTTTAGAAGAAAGAACGAAGTATATATCTGCACAACGGATGAGTTATTTGGCGAGTAGATGTTACTGATCTTCCGAAAAGACTCTGTTATGAGCTACATATCCCATACTAAAATTTTCTGTCTCGGCACCTTCGTTCGTGGCATCTCTCTTTCGTATGTATCGTAGCAGAGAGACGTGGTTAACTCTGTAGATCTCTGCTGCTCGTCTCAAAGAACTCCCACTTTTAACTTCGTCGTGTGCATCCTTGTAACGTGATCTGTCGCTTACACCTCTCGATGTCTTCCTGACACGTTTCTTGGGCATCTACAATGTAAAACAAAAATAT